>QANZ01046495.1:7884-42012 GCA_003254925.1 Chamaecrista fasciculata
AAAAAAAAATGATGAGAAGTGATAGATAGAGAGAGAAAATTATAAGTGTAATAAATGAGAAATGAGAGTATGTAAAATTACTATTTTGTCTAGTTTTTTTTTTTATTTGTATTAAAGTATAGGTAATTATAGGTGTATAAGTAGGGATAAATTAGTAATTGTAAGAGAAAATGAGATGATGTTGTGAATGAGATGATGATGTGGATGAGATGAGATGAGATGGAGGTTCCAAAAAACACCTAACCAGTACAGTTCATCCAATCCTAAGATGAGATGATGATTGAATGAGATGGGATTAAGATTTGGTGTTTCCCAAACGGCCCTTAATTTGAGTAAACTAAAAGTAGAGAGTGTATTGTTAATGACAAATATACTATTTCATTCTTTTACAAACTAAATCATATGTTTTTCTTTTTATAGATTAAATTGTTAAGTTAATACTATTTTAAAGATTAAATTATTAGTTTATGTTTCATTTATGAATTTGTTAGTGGGGTTCTAAGTTTTTTAATTTAATAATGACCAAAGTATAAATTTAGTCTCATATCTTTTACTCAGTTCACGATTTGGTTCTATGTATTTTTTTTATTGCATTTTTTGTCCCATATCTTTAGATCAGGTCCCAATTTGATCCCAAATTTTTTTTGTTACAGATTTAGTTCCATATCTATGGGTCAATTGCATAATTGGTCCTATATCTTTAAGTCATGTGCAGAAGTGGTCACATATCTTTATAAAAGGATCAGATCAATTAACGATTGATTCTTTTGTAAAGATATGAGAAATTATGCAACTTAAGCTAAAGATATGGGACAAAAATGATATGGGGCCAAATTGGGACTTTTTGCAAAGATATGAGACCAAAAGTGCAACAAAAAAATATGCATGACCAAATTGAGAACCTAACAAAAGATATGAGACCAAATTTATAATTTGACCTTTAATAATAGAAAAACGACTCTCAAAATGGAACTAACTTATTTAAAACTCTTAGGCTCCGTTTGGTACACCAGCAAAGACTTTTACATTGTAAAAGGGCACAAAGTCCAAGATTTTCATGTGTTTGGTATGGTAATTTGAGCTATGTAAAGTGGATTACAATGTAAAGGGCTTTACATTACATAGGTCATTTTTCTTTACTTCACATTTCTGATGTAATCCAAGTCTGCCTAGGGAATTATGGTAGAATTCCTAATTTGCCCCTCTCACTCCCATCCCATCTCCTTCCCCAAATGGTGAACGGCGGCGGCGGCGGCGGTGCACGGCGGCGCCGACCACCGTGGACGGCGGTGGTAGGCGGCGGTCTGGTGGTGGTTGTGGGAAGGGCATTTTTGTCATTTTTTTCTATATCTATTTTACTTTCCCTCCCCTACCTTTTTATACCAAACACTTTCAATTTTTACCTACTTTACATCCCTTCAACTATTTTTCCTTTCCCTCACAATTTTTCCCTTGTAAAACTCTTTACTTTACATACCTGAAATGGTACCAAACGGAGCCTTAGAACTCCCGAAGCATTACGTAAGTGGCTTGATTTGACACTAAAACCTCGTAGGTAACACTGAAAAGCTTGGGGTTAACCGTTCTTAAATTGTGCAATTTCTTAGAAAGAATTCTAAAGAGATGATGATCTTGTACATCAGTCATGTCATACAATTTTTTTTTTCTTATTGATATCATCTTTTATCTTATACATGAACTCAGAAAAAAAAAAAACATTTACACATTCAAGATCCTAATTATCAAACTTGAATAATGAATTACGCATTTTCCAAAAACAAAAAGAAAATCAGACATTGAGATTTGAACCAAATGCAGGCAATGATCATGACATGGTGCCAGCATGTTTATGAAGACTCGAGTCAGGAAGAGGTATCAGAGTCTCCACGTGCTTGCCTTCCTCATCTCCTACCTAATTTTGTTCTTTTCTTTCTCTGGCTATCAACCTCTTTCTTTCGTGAGAAAACCTATTTTAAGTCCTCGATTATTATTGAGTCAACGATTTAGTTTCAAAATTATAGAAAAATACAAATTAATTCTTGAATTTTATACTACCGTCAACCTTTTGGTCTTTGAGTTATAGGAAAATACAAACTAATCCCTAAATTTTACACCATCGTCAACCTTTTGGTCTCTAAATTATAAGAAAATACAAATCAGTTCTTGAATTTTACACCACCGTCAACCTTTTGGTCTCTAAGCTGATTCATATTTTTCTACAATTTAGAGACCAAAAGGTTAACAGTAGTGTAAAATTCATAGACTGATTCGTATTTTTTTACAGTTTAGGAACCAAAAGGTTGATGTTTATGTAAAATTTAGTGACTGATTCGTATTTTCTTACAATTTAGGGACCAAAAGGTAGACAACGGTGTAAAATTTAGGAACTTATTCATATTTTTCTACAATTCAAAAATTAAATCATTAACTCAGTAACATTTCAAGGACAAAAAAAATAAGTTATCTCTTCTTTCTTTCTCTTTCTGTTACCAGTAAAAAAATGATGTACTTTTCAATCTAGATAGTAGATATATAGTGCATAAAAGATCAGACGTGATTAAACAATTGAACCTTTAAATCTTTCCAAAGCACACTTTAATTAATCTAAGTTTTTTATTCAACTGATAATTAATTATTCTTAATACATAGTTTAAGAACACTATCGATTGTAAAATTTATAAAAATTTAATTATGTATTTATAATATGTAGAGACCAGAAGGTTAAATTATATATCTTGAAATTGAATCATACGAACCATCGAGGTATATATTTAAGAAAATGTTTACTATTTTTTAGTCTTATATAATCTAATCAAACCTATTGAAACCAAGTTCTTTCTGGGTTTCTGCTAATGCATTTCCCTTTTTCTAAATTTTTCCAAAATAATAATAATAATAGCAACACGGATTTCACCACTAGTCAAGCTGGTAAGTGGAACAGATATATGAACACCATTAATGTGCCCAGTGAGTACAGAGAATCACCTACAGGCTACAATAACTATAGTCATTCATAATTCATTTTCAACACCTCTCTTATTCTTTTCTCTACAATTAAGTTGTTCATGTAAATGTTACTATAGTTTATGTACAAATTCTGCCAATCATTCAGTAATATATTTCAATTAAAAAAAAAGAGAAGATAATAAGAACAAATTCATTAATTTAATGATCTGGTCTATTAATTATTTACTTTAAATTATTTGAGCCTCCAAAGATGAACCATATACAGTTCTACATCAACTAATAGCTCTCTCAAAAGAGGAGGCAAAAATTTAAATCTTATATCAAGCTTGAATGTTGAAATAAACCGTATAAGGTTCATCTCTGAAGGCAAATATCGGCTCCAAAAGGAAGTTTCTCTTTGCCCCTTTAGCCACAAAGCTGATAGGATTATACTGACTTAGTCCCTCTTCTGCTACAAAGCTAGCAGCTTGAACGAAAGTCTGGTCAGAATCAGAGTTGCATTTGAGGGTCACACTTGCACTAGAGCTTAAACCACTATACACAAAGCAACCCTTGTTGCTTTGAGATTCTAAGGATATAGTATCTTTTCGTCCATCCAATCCTGATACAACAAGAAAAACACTAGAGGCACCACCATTAGAAGAATCCGCGATGAGAAGCGGGTTTTCTGCTCCTTGGTGAATCAAGAGCATTCCAGGAAGATTGAATGGTTCTAGCATCACTGGTTTGCCGATAGCTTCTCGCCATGTTGAGATTTTTGAAGAAGATTCTCTTGGTATAAGTCTAAAGGTAGCATGAAGAGAGCCATCTGTGCCGGGATCAGGTAAGTTTTGCAAGGTAAGAGATTGGTTTTTGTTTGCTAAAACAAAGGTTGAGTTGGCAAGATTTTGGGCCAAAGATACTAGTTGGCTATTGTAAGTAGCAGGAATTGGAGTAATCCAGTCTGAAACTGATGAAGATGACCCAACTTTAATGTCCCAATCACCAGTGGTGTGACCAGAAAGAAGATATGGTCCATAAAGAATTGCTTGAACAGAAGCATACTCAGGCCTCTCATCTGAATTTAATTCAAACAAATATTATCAGTGAGAAGAACAATTATTTTGGAGTAAATTAATGATTCAGTCCTTGAGAGATGTCAGATGTCTCAATTTAATCCCCAAAAGATACAGTTACCATTAATTTGATCCTTTTGTTAAAGATATCAATGAAAAATCTAATGTAGTTTTAAATCTTGTTAAAATTACAATAAACAATTGAGGTTAAAAAATCATATTTGTCGTTAAATTTGAATCAATGCATTAGCAAAAGGACCAAATTGATTGCAATTGCATCTTTTAAGGATTAAATCTTAAAATTTTATCTTTTAGGGAGTAAATTGAGACATTTATAATCTGAGGGACCAAATCATTAATTTACTATATACCGATTGGCATACATGGATTACTACTACCTTTAATAGCCTCTGTTCTGATAGTAATAGGAAACTGAAGGGTCAGCTTGTCACTCGCACTCCACTTTCTTGTGACTGCCAAGAAGTTTCCTACAGGATCCCAAAATGAAAATTTACTTTCATGTTTCAGCCTTTCAGAAGTTCAATTTGACTGTATACAAAGATATCTACATGAACTTTTACTTCTATTCCTCATAGACGAAAAAATTTTTTTTCCTTTTGGTCCCCTAGTTTAAATTTAAATACTTGGAGACAAACATGTATATATCAATTAAATAGTTAGACAAAATTATTACATAACTATGGTCAAATTTCTCTGCTTTCCAATCGAAGGGAGATAGATACCTGGAGATGGCAGAGACAAAGTCTGATCGTTTAATATTGCCTTAGCGCCATTTGAATACGTCCATGTTGGTATTCGGAGGTTCAATGTAGACGAAGTCCTAGTTCCCTGTGAAAGTGAAGAATCAAATGACAGGTGTCAAAGAGACATGTAGAGTATGTTATACTTAACAGCCTCGTGGTGAAGCAAAACAAGGAAAAAAGTTGACACCACAAACCCCATCAATCCATCACCTATAATCAGAAGCAATTGTATCCTGTATAGTGTATACACCTATCTATTTGGTTTAGCAATTTGAACAAATATAAGCCACCTTGTCATTGACTCATTGTTAAGTTAAGAAATTTATTTTTGGTGCCTTGACAAATGGCGTACTGATTCTTAGAAATATATTACTGTCTGAAATGTCCAAATTCCATTTAAAGGCTAGCTATTGAGGTCATGATGCTAATACACTGAAATTCACGCAAAATAAAGTTTTGTTTGTAATGTTGTGTAAATAACATCGGCATACCTTGTCATTGAAAATAATTTAGAGGGCTGAAGTACGAGAGTAGCAAACTATTTTCAGATATTATACTTGAAATTGTTGTGTCATATCTCAGATAAGCATGATGTATTAATCGGAGAGTAATGTACACATAAACAAGAAGTAGGGGATAAAATGGCATGCCTCCCTTTCTGTTGACTATGGTCCTAAGTTGAACTATAATTGCTAGGCCTGGCTTCTCTGAGAACTTAAAGCCTTAGGGGAATGTGTGGGGATAAAAGAGCTGAAATTTAGCCAAATTAAGCATTATGAAGAAAGCTTAGGCTAAAATTTGAGAAATTTAAGGATGTTTGGCAATGCACAACAAAACATAAAAGGTAGTACCTCAGCTGGAGAAAATGTCACCGTCACTCGTAAGTAAGGATCCCATGACGCAGCAGGAGCCACAGTCTGATTAAGCACAACACCCCCAGATTTCCAATTAAAAGAGCTTGATATGTACTGGATGATGTAAAGAGTAGGATCCTTTCCTTCTTCTTCAAAATAAATAGAATCCCCCAGCTTTGAGAATGATTCAATGCCTAAAAATGACAAG
This sequence comes from Chamaecrista fasciculata, assembly GCA_003254925.1. NCBI lineage: Eukaryota > Viridiplantae > Streptophyta > Magnoliopsida > Fabales > Fabaceae > Chamaecrista > Chamaecrista fasciculata. Next base: position 13,733 of record QANZ01046495.1, read on the forward strand.
GAAAGAAAAACAACAATGAGAATACATATGAATGAGTTGAGAAAGGTTTTGTTGTAGTTTGAAGCAATTTGAGTATATGATGAACAAAACATATGCAAACCTGTTCCGTAGCAGCACCAGAAAGAGTCAAACTTCGTTCCCCAACTGTGTCCAGTTTTAGCCTTAGAAACACCAGGGGCTTGTGGGAGCATATATATCATTATTCCAGGATCTGTACCTCTTTGAATACTCAGTACACCATTTGTTAACGCACGCTCATAATAATCTGCGTATGAGACTTCCTTGGTCCACCTAAATAGGTGGCGAGAAACCTAAAAAGATAATTTACCTTTTTGATTGCTGATATAATGGAAACATTGAGCAGAAACTGGTGACAATGTAATATGCACAGAGAAACATAATACTTCAAAGCAAAAAAAACTTAAATTTAGTGGTGAATATCAATTGTTACATAATGATGGGCCTATGCAATCTCACATTCAACATAGACACACATAAATCAGTGAAGATATAAATAGCATGTTCTTTCACAACCCTACTGAACCTACAAAATTTAAAATTGAACTTACGAAATTTTTTTATACATTTGAATATATTCCATTTTGCAAGCATTCTATCATGAGCCAGTAAAAGGATGGATGATTGGCTTTACCTTCAACATATTATAAGTTGTGCATGACTCTTCAGTTTCTGTTGTTCTAAGGTTCTCTGCTATTCTCTTGGGATCACGCCTACAAAAAAAAATGTAGATGAGTTTAAAAGAATTGGGATTAATTGCTATAACTTGAAGGAAAAAAAACACTTTCTACTCGATGCCTTGTAGCAAACACATTTAATTGATGATGTGTTCATATGAAAGAACAGAAACAGAAAAAAAAAAAAAAAAAGGGNAAAAAAAAAAAAAAAAAAAAGGGTTAGGTTTCATTACCAGAACTCACTGACTGATGTCCCTCCAGTTGCATAGCTGTGAGATGAGTTAACAATGTCCATAAAGAACGTTCCAATGTCCTAACACAGAAAAAATTAAGAACAAAACTAATTAGAAATTTGAAATCTTCAGAAAGGGCAACCACTTCTTGGTTTGATGTGTGCTTCCAATGAAACAAACTCTAAACAAACCTAGAAAGGGAGAAAAAAAAAACTGTAAATAAACATGTAGTTTGAAGTCTAAACAAGAGTCAACAGTCAAATGCACAAATGAAATACAGAAAACAAGAAGGCTACATAGTGAACTTCAAAATTTGAAGTTTGAACCCATTGAGTTACTAAAGAAAAAGGAGAGGTGGAAGCCAAGACCAATTTATATTATTTTTTGTTTCTGGCCTTCAGACCTCAGAGTGAGAGTGCGCTTCACAAACAATTATAGAATGAATGCCTAAAAAGCATGGTTTGTCAAAAAGGTGAAAGCATTTCTTTCACAAGGCATTGAAAAAGCATGGTTTCTAGCCTTCAGACCAATTTAGGACGTTTATAATCTTCAAGTTAATTCAAAAGGTGAAAGCATTCACAAGGCATTGACCACAATCGTTATCCAGTTATGAGTTATCCAAGATTTTTGAGAAGAAACCATCATAAGAAAACTCTATAAATTTTATTGTAAAAATAGATCAATTGAATAAAAACTAATGTACAGCAAGAATTGGTAAACAAGTATAATTCCTCCGAAACTTCGAAAAATAAGTGCCAGAAGTAATCTACAGTACACATAAAGCAGTTTACCTTATATAGTGGATCACCCGTGACCTCATACCGCATTTGAGATCCAACAACAACGGGAATATGTGTATTAGCATGAAATTCTCCAATGTCATTAGCCTACAAGGAGAGGGGAACAAAAAATGAACTTTATTACTTTAACCATCTATCTTGGGCATTGTAAAAAAGATTATATACAATTTCTATACTAGAATACAGAACTCTAAGGTCCAAAATTCAAATTTCTAAGCATGTCAGTCAGAGGCAAGCATAAATCTAGTTAATGATATCCACTTAGAGGAAATACCTTTTTTTTTTCTGGGGGTATAAATGAGGAAATAATGTTGCCTTAACTTGATCCGCTTTTCATTACTAGTGAAATTCAATGTAAATGTAACTTAATTGCCCTTATACAGAAAAACAGCATAGTTCCAAATGTGAACACAACTAATTGAAGGATAAATAATTTTAAAACCATGATGTTAATATTTGCAAGCTCCTGAAAACCAGGAGTCACAACAAAACACGAGGCTTGTGATTCTGAGGGCAATATTGTTGAATGTGACAAAAATAATTTTTCTGCGAGACAACTTTTGGTGAGAGATTAGTTTCATAAGAAATTTCCAGGCATCAGATGGTTGGGTATTGAAATGGACGCACAAGTGTCTAAAATTACAAGGATATAGAGCCATCGTCACTACAGTAGTACAGTCTATAGCTAAATTCAGAGGAAGCCTATACAATGAACAAATCTAATCAATACCTGCACAGCAAGCAAACCTAAAAAGCATGGTTTGTCAAAAAGGTGAGCCAACAACAGATGCTTCGGATCTCCCTGCATAGGTTACAACATGGACACTTTCAGAGTTGAATTCTATGACTATGAATAGGTACTTTGAGCTACAATCATGAAAACTCGTCGCTCTTATATTTAAATCAACCAAATACCCGAGTCAAATTACATAACACAAGCAAATGAAGCAACAAAACTTGTTAACCTACCGTTACGCGGAATAATTTGTAAAGGACATCATTCATTCCTCCAGTTTCCTCATTCAGTGACTGATAGTGTCTAGTTAAAGTATACTTTGTAATCACATTCTGCACACGGTTGTAAAAGTACTCAGCCATCCATGTCACCATTTTCAGAGCCTTTGGGTTTCCGGCTACAGAATGTTGATCTAACAGGCCAGCCATGATCTGTCAAATTCGACCAGATGAAATCCCACAGAATTAGTTGCCATTTGCCAATAGTATTAACATAGTAAAGAACCACTTTAGAATTTGTACCTTATGAATGGTGTAATAGGGAGCCCACACCTGCCTAATATCTTCAAAGCGATCGAAGAACTCAGACGGAAATGCAGAGAGATATCCGGTGCCAAGTTTCTGCTGACATGCTGATAGACCATCAACAAGGGCTAACATTTTCTCCTTCAAGCTATCATCATGTGTGCTGGCCCACATTAGAGCTGATGCACTCAAGTAGTGCCCTTCAAAAATGACAAGAGCAAGCAATTATAAACCAACCATGAAAAAATTAGATCACAAATGATAAAAGTTGCAGCTACTAACATGCGCAAGTGTGTCCACACAAAAAAGTCATAAAAATCATCAACTAAACCATTATATGCGTAAGTGTGTCCAGAGACCAGAATTGAAAAAGAAAAAATAACAATTAATTATGAAAAACCGTCACTGTTCGAATCAAAGTACTAACTTAATGAATAAACTAACAACTCGGTCCCTGAAAGATATTCAAATTGACAACTCAATCCCTAAAATATTGAAATACACAGTTTAATCCTGAAAGATCCAAGCAGTATACCTTCTAGTCCTTTTTATACATCAAAAAGTATACCATTTGGTTCTTTAATGGACTAAAGTGCATGCTATTTAGATCTTTCAGGGATTAAACTGTATATTTAAATCTTTCAAAGATCAAGTTATCAGCTCAATGATCTTTCGGGACTGAGTTATTAGTTTATTCTGGTTTAATCTTCTCTCCCTCAAGCAACCCCTGGGAAAAAACATTACAAGAGAGAAGAAATAGATGGCTTTTTCAGTGTTAGAATAATAATAAATGCACTGGTTTTTTTGGATGAACCATGGTTAAACTGGATTGAATACCAACAAGTTCATCGACAAGCTTGGTGGTAATAATAAATGCACTGGATAAGAAACACTTTTTTTTTCTTTAAAAAAATTAAATTTAATCCACCATAATTAATTCCAACAACAGCCAAACTAAACCAATGAGGCACTACTCTGCTTTTCAGTTCATAAAGTCAAAAAGAGAATTCATCAGTTCATAAAGTAACAAACTAACCAACAAAATGACCACGAAGTTCAACATCTGGAGCTTCCCATCCTCCATATGGCTTCCCAGGAGCATCCAAACCCGCGGTTTTCCTGAAGCTAAAAAGCAAATTATCAACACTCAACATCAAAAGATACTCCAAATTCGTTTTCTGTGCCCTAAAATGAATCGAATCCTGATGCAATCTCACATCATGAAGAGAAACTTCCTTTAAAATCCCTTCAGGAGGCCTAAACATTCCTACATTCTTAATCTTCTTATACATCATCGCCCAATCTTGCTGTTCTTCCTCCTTGAGGAATTTCCTCGGAAGCAAATTGTCCCAAGCGTAATCGTCGGTCGGAGTCAAATGGTGGTAATAATGCGACATCACTTCGTTTCTCCACGTTTCGTTGCTCGATGATAACAATTCGTACCGGAAACTATGCGATTGCGTCGGAATGTTGTTGCATTCTTTACCGACGACGACGACGACGACGACGACGGCGAAATAGCATAATAGCAAGACGACGGCGAGAAAACCCTTCATTCTGAAGAATTCAGAATTTCAAAAAACAAGAGTAAAATTGAAATACTATATAGATAGATATAGATATATAGATGATAAGAACCTGAGGTGAATGAAGCTGGAATCGATGGAGAAGAAATTAAAAGAGTGGAAAAATAGTGAAATTGAGTAAACAGAGGAAGTGAGTGTAAAGAGAGGAGGAGGATAAGGAATTTATATAGAAATGAAAGAAGGAGGGGAATCTTGGGAATAATAAAGAAAAAAGTGTAAGAATCAATGAATCATCTCGTGAAAGGCAAGAATTAGAAAGAAGAAGCAAAAATGGTAGGAGAGAGAAAGTGAGTGAAGAAGAGAGTCACGGATTGAAGAAGATAGTGGAGAGGGAAGAATATGGACAAAATCACCGCAAGTGAGAGAATGAGGTTTGTTTGAGAGAGAGAGTGAGTGAAGTGTAATGTAAGGAGGTAGCAAGGAATGTGATACTTTTTTGTTTTCTATTTTTAAGTACAAAGTATTTTCACTTGTGGATTATATATGTTTTAGTTTTTTTACTTTTTTTAGATAAGGTCAAACCCTTAACTTGTTTCAAATAGATAGATAGATGTGGTAGATTTTAAATTAGTTCTAAATTTTTTATTTGTTTTAAATTGGTTTTATATATATTCATAATTTTCAAATCAATCCCAAATTATTGGATATGTGATCATATTTATTTTATTTTAAGTTTGAATACAATGAATGCAGAGGTACATGTTGCTTTTGGTAAGTGCTATCTCTATTCAGTAGTTGAGGTTATAAACAAACATATCAAATTTGAAATTAGGTCATTTGCTCGTTTCAAAATAAAACAAATTTGGTCATATCTCTTTTATCTCAAATCCAAATGCGATTATTTAAGAAAATGAGCTCAAATCACATCTTGAAAGTAAGCATGAGGCCAATTTAAAAGAATTATGAAAATATGTAAGATTAATATGAAATAAATAAAATAGTAAGACCAAATTTAAAATATACCTCACATTTGGGACCAAGTTCAAATGCTACGAATTTAGAGCTATATGTTGCTTTAGATAAATACTTTCTCTATTCAGTTAGACTTGAGATCATAATTCATAAACAAACGATGTCAAATTAGTTTCGAAAGTGCATCATTCTTTTCACAAGAAAACAAACAAAGATTGTCATGTCTTTCTTTATTCAAGTTTGAATTGAATGTGATGATTTTTAAATTAGTTGTTAATTCTTGAAGAATTTTTTTTTCTATTCACTTGAGATCACCATTAAAGGAGCTCAAATTGCACCTCAAAATATAAGTTTGTGATTAATTTGAGAAATTATATAAACATGTCAAATCAATTTAAAATAAATGAAATATTTAAGGCCAATTAAAATCTACCTCATATGCTTGTAACTCATTTGAGATTTTGACCTTTAGATAAAGATTAATTTGCTTTTTTTTTTTAACTCAATAGATTTTGTAATGAAGTAAAATTATTTCAACAAAAATATCTCTTACTTCCAATCTCATGCCACGTGTCAACTCCTCCTTTCATCATCAAATCTGATGACATGTGTCATCATCTCAATCTATCTTCCTCTTCATCTCACCAAACCATCTCACCAAAACAAAAACTCCGTCCTTTTGTGTCTAAATTATCTCCCTTCCAATCCTTGCAAATCACGATTTGGACCTCCATTTTTCCCCTCCATTTTCCATCTCATTCTTCTTCTTCAATCTCAGCAAATAAAAAAAATCCACGATTTCGAACTCCATTTTTCCTCTCCATTTTCCATCTCATTCTTCCTCTTCATTCTCAATCTTCGAACTTTCCGGCGACCTTCGAACGGCCACCGTTGTGTCAGATTCCCTCTGAGCAGATTCCGAGCAGATTCCGGCCGGCAAGGTGGTTACCATTTCTTCACTTCACTTCGCCCCTGTTCCTCGATTACGATTCCAGCCGAGGTAAGCTTTTGAGCCGTTACGATTTTGGGTCTGCCATTTGGGTTTTGTTAATCTGAAATTTGGGTATGGTTCATGTATTTGTTGGTGTTTTATTCTGAAATTTTTCACTTGGTTTTCCATTTTTTTAGTCTTCACACTGCATTTGGTCTTCACAATATTATTTTTAGTTTCTTTTTGTTGTTGTCCTGTAATAATTCGAAATCTACAGGGGTGTGGGTTTCTTTGGAAATTGGATAGCTAGCTTAGCAATATTTGGGAAAGCTTGGTTATGTGTTGGTTGGATGAAGCACGTCACATGGGATCCCTCCAAATTAAAGCTTGGTGAGGTGGTAATGGTGTACTGTATGTGTTATATATAATATATAATGTAAGTAGGTACATGTAAGATTTAATAAATTTAAGGTTTTAGGGAATGAAAATAACTACCCTTCTAGTCAATCTTTTATTTGATAGCATAAAAAACGATGATAACCGAAAAAAACTTGAACCGTTATAGTGATCGAGCTATCGATAATGTAATGAAACTTTTTACCTTATTTTTCTCTTTTATCTCTTCTTATCTCTTTTTAAACTTTACACACTTCTTTAATTATCTAACTCTCAAGTCTCCTCTCTACCTCACTTTGAACACGTCAATATACCTCTTTTTAAACTAGTTGTTAATTCTTGAAAAAACAAATTGCTATTCAGTTGAGACCACCATTAAAGGAGCTCAAATTTCACCTCAAAAATAAGTTTGTGATCAATTTGAGAAATTATAAAAACATGTAAGATCAATTTAAAATAAATGAAATATTTCATACCAATTTAAAATTTACCACATATGCTTGTAACTCATTTGAGATTTTGACCTTTAGATAAAAGATTAATTTGCTTTTTTTAAGTCAATAGATTTTGTAATGAAGTAAAATCATTTCAACGAAAATATCTCTTATAATATTTATTAAATTTAAGATTTTACGGAATGAAAATAACTAACCTTCTAGTTAAACTTTTATTTAATAGTATAAAAATTGATAACAACCGAAAAAAAATTGAACCGTAATAGTAATCGAGCTATGGATTATGCAATGAAACTTTTTACCTTATTTTTCTCTTTTATCGCTTCTTGTCTCTTTTTAAACTTTACACGCTTCTTTAATTATCTAACTCTCGAGTCTCCTCTCTACTTTCCTTTGAACACGTCAATACATATATATATACATATGTGTATGTAAAATAGAAGAATCTTTTGATTTTATATTATTAAGTTTATTATTTAAAAACATAGATATTTTATTATTTATTAAAATTAATAAATTTAAAAAATTACTTAACCTAAGTCACTTTTAAATCTTTTATATTTTTATATGAAATATTATTTTAATAAATCATCTTCTTTTATTATAAGGAATCACAACTCCTACCATTTTTCATCCTTTTTTTTTATTGTTTTTCATAAAAATAAGCTATATTTATAGTCTCCCAAATTCAGTGGTGACTTTTTCAAATCGATTTTTAGTTTGATTTTTTTTTAAGAGTTTTTTTTAATACTAAAGTTAGGATAATATAAATCAAGAAGGGAGTTGAAATGGTTTGTTTTGTTTTTTTATTTAACCTTTATTTTTGAAGAATGGTTTCTGGTTAAAATTCTAGGTTGAACCTAATAGAAAAATACTTGGAAGGGAAAAGAAGGGAATCAAGATTTATATAAGTTCATATACACAAAGTGATTTGCCATCCCACCTTATGTCATCAAACACACGAGAGAGTCTTATTTAGTATGGGAAATCATAATAAAAAAGTCTTTCTAACATGTGTCTTAAGGGTACATATTAAGGTTTTTTTATTGGTTAAAGTGAATTTTCAAACATTAAAAATTATATTTTAAATGAATTTTCATAGATTTCAAAATACGAGATGCTCTATTAACCGATCAGAATAAATCTTAAAATATACCCCGAAAACACACTTTAAATAAATACTTAAAGCAATATGTTCACCAATACACGCACATATATGTTCACCAAAAGAAAGTAATTTCTAAATAAAAAATATCAGATAAAATGATGACATGACATTTTTATTTTGATTTGAGTGTCGCATCACTATGACTCATATATAAACTTGTTGCACAAATCATGAATCAACGAAAAGAATCGATAAGGTCAAACCTCAAATAAAAAATTTAGATGCCTTTCTCTAGACTTTAGTTATTTAATAAAATTTAGAGAAAACTAATATTTCGATGATTTAAGATTACTGAGTTAATAATTTATTTTTAAAAAATTAAAATACGCAATTTAATTTCTGAATAAATCAAATTGTATTTTTTTTCTTGAGAATAAATCAAATTGTAAAAACTAATGAATATATCATTTGATTTTTTCAAAAATAAAATATATTTCAACTTTTCAAAGATTAAATTATTTCAACAAAAAAATTAAATTGTTAATTTTATAATTTTTCAAGTATCAAATTGTTAATTTACTAATTGAAATATTCCTTCAAAATTATTTCAAAAAGAGGTATATTTAAGTACAAAAATCAAGTTACATGGATCAAGTTATTAGGTTTTGTTAATTGTGAGGAGAAGATAAAGTTTTTTTTTTAATATAAATAATTAAACATCAGTCTTTCTCGAGTCCGGAGAACGTATCGCAGAGTTGTCGTTTTGTTTGATTTTGTGGCCAATAAATTGTCGTTTACTTGGAGATGAAAGAAAAGAAGAAAATAAACCAAAAAAGAAAACGACTGATAGTCATAGTTAGTTTTTATTTTCAATGCTTTTAAAATTTGTGTACAACTAGCAGAAAGGGACATGACCTGAGGCATCCAACTAAATTATTGAATTTATGATGAATTAAACATCGGTTTGCATTTGAGTTAATTAATTAATGATTTGGATGTTGAAAAATAATAGATATTTTAATTAAGTATTTAAAAATTAAAATTATACATTTTGGCTTTTGAAATTATAATTATATTATAATTAATTTGATTTTTTTAAAAAAAATACTAATCAAAATTCAATGACAAGTTTGATATAATTTTAAATTTTTCATTAAAATTACAATAAACAACTGAATTTAATATATAATGAAGAAATAAAAAAAAATTACCATCTCTTATATAATTTTGAGAAGATATGCAAATGAGGGTCTGAGTGAAGCACCTTTGATAGTTAAGTTAGATAAGAACAATTTTTTAGGATAAGAGTTTCTAACGTAAAACTTGCTTGTTGATAATGAGATGTTTATAGTAGTTTAATTTAGCAAAGTTTGAATGATTCTTATATTTTGTAATTCTTTTTTGATCTTATTGAAAAATCTAGAAAATAGTAAGAATTCATTAGTAGATATACAATTATGCATAGAACTCGCATATATTTAGGCCGATTAATTTTCAATGGTTCACTCCGCTTTTAGTATGACTCTTGAGATTTTTAAGGGCATGTTTGGGAACCTATCATCCTAAACTCATTCTATTCTAATCCTAATCTCACCCTAAAATTAGATGAACAGTCCAGTTTGGGTGTTTGTGTGGCACATAATCTCAGTTCATCTCATCCAAATCATCATCTCATCCAAATCATCATCCCATTTATCATACATTTACTAACATACCCCTACTCAAATACCTATAATGGTTGATCGATTCTTTCCAAAGTCTCTCCATATAAATCTATTTTAGAAACTCTAAAAAAATTAGATACTCTTCACATTTATTCATGATTATTTTTATGAAGTCTTCTCATACTTTAATATCGAAATGACTTTATAAAATCACTCTTATAAATTTTATTTTGTAGATTTCGATTAACTTTTAATAAAAGTGCTTGTTTTTTTTGCTCCTTATAAAAATAGGGCTTTTATTTTAAAATTAAGTCATTTATGTTTGGGTGTCACAATTAAAAAGTACTTTTTAAAATATTAAAGTGTTTGGATGTAAATAGGTAAAAGTACTTTTAATATAAAGTTAACTAACAATTTGGTTTCTGAAAGATTACTAAGTTGACAACTCAGTTTTCAAAAGATTGAAATATACAGTTTAGTCTCTAAAAAATCAAAACGGTATACTTTTTAGTCTCTGGAAGATTAAAACGGTATACTATTTAATCCATAAAAATAACTAATTAGTATACTATTTTAATCTTTCAGGGACTAAACTGTATATTTTAATCTTTCAAGGACTGAGTTATTAACTCGATAATCTTTTAAGGACTAAATTGTTAATTTACTCTTTAATATATGAAATTTACTAAAAATAATATTAGAAGTAATTATTAATTATGATTAAAAAATTTACTCTACAAATTTTAAAATTAAAATAATACAAAAAATAGAATGCAAAAAATAAGAGATGTGCAAAGCAAGAATTGGAATTGGAATTCTTAGAATATAATGAGTCGGTCAATGCCATAATTCATTGGACATCAATTAAGAATTCTTTTCATAAAAAGGAAAACAATTAAGAATTCTAATTTAAATAAAAAACCTGTCTACCACTGTACCTATCTATAAGCATCAACAAGTGAACAGTTAAAGTCCTCCTAACAAATATCAACTTCAGGGCTCGAACCCGAGTCCCTCAATTTGGGGTATAGCTCGCCTACCACAGCATCAAACACTTGTTTTGGTAGATCATAAGTTCAACTTCGAACAGTGAGAGAGAGAAGGAAAAAGTTCATAGTCAGAGCAAGTAATCATGTGAACCAATAGTAAAATTGTAATTACACAACACTCAATCAGATAATATTGTTAAAGTTGAAGTAAGATGAAAGAAATTTATTTGTTTTCTTTTACAAGAATCCCAACTAATTATACGATAAAATACATAAAGTTAATAATTTAATTTGGTCAAAACAAACTTTTGATTTTATATCTTTTGTTTATATCCTATGAAATATGTACATTTCATTTTGAGGGTGTGTTGTCGTGTTAAACATGTGTCTATGTTCGACACTCGTACGACGCCCATATGATACGTATTCATAAGTTCAGAATGTAAAATTATTTTTTTGTGATTTTAACAAGACAAACAATATGAAATAATAACAGATATGACATATATTATGAATAAATATTATAATTTTTAAAGTTTTTATCAAAATTTATGGGTTTTTAATTATTTATATATATAAATATATACTATATCATGTCATTAACTTTAAGAATTTGACGTGTCCGTATCCATGTCGTGTTTCGTGTCCATGTCAGTGTTCATACTTCATAGTTCATACTTAATTTGACCTCGTATCTTTTTACATTTATTGCACTTCATAGTTCTTTTGTTTATTTTTCGCAGATTTGGTCCCATTTGTTTGTAAAAAATTCTACTTTAATCGCACAATATGAATTTTTTTGTAAAGATATATGATCAATTTAGNTTACCAAAAAAACGAGTCAGTAATTTGATAAATTGATTTAAGATACTTTTTCAGGCCAAAAAAAAGATTTAATATACTTTTACAATATTATATAGCACTAAGTTGTTTTATATATTTATACTCTCAAATATATATATTAACATTTAAATAACATTCAAGTGTCTTTATCTACTTTTTTTTTTCTCAAGGTATCTCTCAGCCCGATGGGTTAAGGACTAATCCTCCGCAGATCTGAGCTCCATTTAAGGGTTTCCCGTTGGCCAATTGGTTGCTGCATACACAAGGCAGGAATCGAACCCCTGACACTTGCTTAAGCAACCTAGTGAGCTAACCACTAGACCAACCAAGCTTGGTTTCTTTATCTACTTTTGATATTAATGCCTTTGACTTTTTTACTTCCTCGAGTCATGATTCACGGGAGTGATCGGCACAATTAGTGGTGTCTCCTTACTATTAGTTTCATGACTCTGGGTTGTTTTCGTTGTACTCCTTTACCGTTTTTTCAAATAAATTTTTCCGTTCTATAAAAAAAACATTTAAATAACATAACATGTAACATGTATTAAACCTTTTTTTTCATTTTTTTAAAATCCTAGACATGCGTTGAAATAATTTAGGCAAAACACCCTTTCGTGCCCCTAACGTTTGCGGTGATTTTCAGTTATGCCCCTAACGTTTCATTTGTGTCAGTTGTGCCCCCAATGTGAAACGTTAGTTTCAATTATGCCCCCAATTTCAATCATCCACAAAAACAAACACCATTTTTGCACGATTTGAGCTCGATTTTGATCAGATTTCATATGGGTTTTAATTTTCGGACATCACAAACTTGATTCCTTGGATCAATTTCAAAGATTAAGTTTAAAATAGCCCCAAATCCGAAGAAAATCGGACCCGATGAACCCCAAAAAGGACCAAAACGAAATGCAGCAAAACGAAGCATTTTTCTCAAAATTTCCATGTGCAAAATGATCCTTAGGAGTCGAAAATGAGTACCCATATGAAATCTGATCAAAGCCGAGCTCAAATCATGCGAAAATGGTGTTTTTTTTTGTGGATGATTGAAATTGGGGGCATAATTGAAACTAACGTTTCACATTGGGGGCACAACTGACACAAATGAAACGTTAGGGGCATAACTGAAAATCACCGCAAACGTTAAGGGCACGAAAGGGTGTTTTGCCAATAATTTATTATCAAATTCCTAAATAAACTAGGCATTTGAGGGTAATGTGGATTTTTGTAGAGATGAATTGGTAAAACCAAAAAGATGACTCAGCCTTCTAATTACAAAATTTAACAGCTCATTAATATAGGGGGTTAGTTACTCAGTGTTATAAGTTCAGGATCTTATTTATCAAAATAGAAGTTTAGGAAGTAAATCATACATTTCCTAAAAATTTAAAAGTATCAATTTAATTTTTTTTTCGTGACTAATTTTTTGTTGCAAGTATAATTCACTTAAGAGAAAATGATTGATCACAAAATGTTTAACATACCTAAAGGTAAGATTTGGACCTCTAAGAGACTAAGTAAGGAATCACTCAACCACACTAATGTAATACTTCGCATTATCATTATTAGAGTTCAACGCTTCAAGAAAGTATTGAAAAAAATAAAGTGAGAGAAAGATGGATAATAGCATAAGCAGTGGATTGAACTCAAAGATATATATACTTATATAGTACGTATAAGCAGTGTATTATGGTATAGAAACATGGATGCAATAAGCAGGTGTCCTAATAATAATTAGTGTAATGAAAAGGAATAAGGCGTAATTTGTAAGCCAAAATACTGTTTTCACATGCCATTGCTGCCTTTGTGAGCGCATGGCGAAATTGTGGCATATGCCCAAATCATAATAATTATCTTATTCTCACACCTTTTTTTTTTGGCCAGAGTATTATTCTCACACCTAATCTCCAATCAATTCAATTTTTCTTCACCATTTTTTATCGTTCTTCTCATTTCACCTTTTTTTTTTTTGCTTTTCTTAATTAGTGCAGCTTATTCAGATAATTGTATCAAAATAATGACATTATGGCAAAGAGTTAGAAATCAATCTATGTACAGAAAGGTTATATTTATGTTTAATAGCATAAAAAACAGAATTAAATGATCAAATAATTATTCATTTAATTTCATATACTTTCCTTTTTTTATCACTACAGAGAGTAAGTACAATATCAAGTATGGTAAGCCGTAAATAATTTGATATGATTTAAGTAATATTTTAAATTCCAGATTTTATAAATATAATTAGTTTTATTGAGAAGCTCTCTCATTATAGTCAATTGCATTAAGCAAGTCAAATCTAAATTAATTTAGACAAAGCAATCAAAAGAAATTGACAGCAAATAAAAGATAATAGGACAAATTCATAGTATGGTATTCAATTTCTTTCCTTTCATTTAGAAAAATATCTTATAAAATAATGTGTCAAAATGCTCTCATCCTCTAAGATAAAAGTTGCATAACAAAATCCAGTTAATAATTTATTTTTTGCTTCATATAGATATACATATATATATAATTATATTTATTGAGAGTTACAGATTTTGTTACAATAACTTATGTATGCAATTAATTATGAGACTAAATTTGAATTTTACCCATATATTTTAATTTGATCAATAATAGCATTTCTTATGGTTGATCAGGAATAATTAAATTTTAAATTTAATAGTTGGAAATAACTTAATACTTTTTGGAGCATGGAACATGCTCCACCACCACTCTCTTTATGTCATTCATTGGTCATAGCTATCTATATTCTCTTTTCTCCTATATACTAACACTTACATATTGCCATTTACTTCCCACTATTTATGGTTGAATTTCTATCACTCTTCACTAGTGCCCTCCAACTATTCACTATTCTTCCTTAAATAAATAAATAAATAAATATCTCATAAGTTGTAAAATTAAAAAGGTTAGGAACAAAGTTCGGTATAATTAATAAACAATTAATTTTTTAAACATAATATCTCAAACTTGTGAAAATATTTTATTTTTTTTATTATTGTCATCAGTGGTAATATACAAATATACTAAAAACTTTTTCTCCTATTAAACTGATAACTTTTTTATTTTCACTTTTCTTTAAATATGATTTTTTCTTTTTTGTCTGTGTAATTGTTTAAGCGAAGATTAATTCTATTCAAATAAAAAATAAATAGTTAAAGTCTTCTCCACAATATTGACTTCGAGAATCAAACATTGGTTCTCTCACATGCAATTTGCTTATCTTTACCAAATCATCGTTAGTACTTGTTTTTTTTTAAGATAGTCATTTTAGTTTTATAATAAAAACTTAGTTAAACTATCAAGAATATAATTTTCATTGCACATCTCACATGTGCATCAATTCCAAAACCCATGATTAGCAATTTAAATTCATGATGGAAAATTAACCATAATTTTCTTTCAACATCTAATTAGTTAGACCAAAGTTCAAAGTTCTAACTCCTTTTGAAGATACACACATTTTATTTTTATAAGAAAAATGATTAATCAGCTTGAAGGAAAAAAAAAAATCAATTACATTTGTTGACAATAACAAAGCATGAGAGTTCTTATGATCATAAGGTTGATCATCAATAGTTATAATTAATATCATAAAAATTAATTAGATAGATGAGCATGGCATTGATATGAAACATTAGTCACAGCTCACAAGAGACACAAACATGTGCTATTCACTCATGACTAATCTAATCCACTCATTAGCAATCTAATTTACTATTCATCATACATTGAAATGCAACCATTCTCAATGGCCCAATGTCCCCACCAAAGTGAGCACAATGCCATGACCTACATACTCTGAAATCATGCCAGAGCATGACCACAAAATTAAAGAGTGGCATGGTTGAAATTTTATTGTTCTATTTATTGCTTGAGAATGGATAATAAAGTTTTTTGGTCTTTGGTTCATCTTTTTTCGGATATTTGACATGCTATATTTTTATAAAAAAAAAAAAAACTTATCTTAAAACTTTCCCAAGTTAGATATTATGGTATCACACTATAGTAATATGCTATATTTTTATCAAGAAGAAAGTATTTGCTATCAAATTCATCAACTATGACAGATAAGTTTTTGTTTTCTCATATTTTCTCTTTCATAATTGATCATAAATAATATTTCTTTTACATAATCTTATTGATAATAGGGAATCAGATAACAATGCAAAAATATAATAAATTTTACTTTAGTTTAGTCCATAAAATGAACTCCTTCATTTAATTTTTAAAATAACTTCTTTTTACATTGAAAAATTTCAAATTGTAAAAATTGAAGCTAAATAAACTTAATTAGCATTGAGAACAAATAATTAGACTATGGGGAAAAAATCGGAGTTATGCAAAGGCAAGCTCCATCAAGTGCAATTCCAATTTTTGCCCACTAACTGCTATAATCCAATTGAAGATGTTACACTCGTGCATTAGATAATCAAAAAGCCGAAAAGAAAGGGGCCCAATTTTTTTAATTTAAAAAAGGGTCATGAATTATAGTACCCAATAATTTATGTATAATAATGTAAATTATTTGCATGGTGGTACACCATTTTTGCTTAGAGTGGAGGGCACAAGCACCAAATACTCAAATTCTATGATTAGGTTTTCTCTTTTGGTTGCAGCCATACCAAAGTGTGGTGGGATTTCAGAGACTGAATGCCAGAATTCAGGGATTCCCTTTTTTTTCTTTATTGTATTTATTTTATATTTTTGGGAGAGAAAGCATTACTAAACTTTATCATCAATATACTAAACTATAAACAATTGAATGCTTTAAGCTTTTTGTCCCTTTTAAAGGCACTTAGCCTTTAGTGTCTGCAATATAATATTTTTAAGTATGTTTGAGCTATACACAAAAATACATATAGCTGTATTAATTATTTAATTTAATCAACAAGATGAAATATATCATCTTATAAATTTTTTGGTCTGTTTTTTCCGAGTGTATCGGCAGTAAAATTCTAAAATAAAATTAATCTAAACTCTTTTTATAAAGGAGGAAGATTTACTCAGCCAAAGTCTGATAATATACCAAACTATTCTGTAGTGGCATACACTTATTACGAATTTGTACATATACTTATTATGTTTAATTCAGTTTTAATTTTTTTTTTCCAAATGGCTTTTACTTTTTTAGTGAGCATTATCATCGGCATTAATATGGTAGTGGGCACAAATCTCACTATAAAGATACGTTGCACTACTTTTTTTTTTTCCTCTTACAAGTGCATCAGTAATGGAGATTAGAAACCTCATTTGAATCAAGAAGAAAAAAAATTAAAAGGGATAGATAATAGATTAGTTTATGAAAGAAAAGAAACTTCAGCTTCTCCCCCACTTGATTTTATCTGAGTTCAAAGCATTGAATTGTAATGTCCAAAAAAAGCAAAAGAAAAGATTAGCCACTTTGGTGAACTTGTTCACTTTCATTGTCTTTGTTGTTTTTAAAACATGTGAGTACATATGGCTTTAGGTTTATGTTCTTTTCCTGAATCCGAGTGCACTCTCATAAAATTAACACAATTTCATTTGGGCATCATATTCGGAAGACAATTTCAAATTGAATTTCGTATTCTTTTTTTTTTTTTGGTATTCATTTCGGTGCTGTTTTTTTAAGTCAGTATTGACTATTTGAGATACTTGGAATCTTTATTATAAGGTTTTTATAACTGATTATATAAAAAAAATATAACTTTTGTTATGATGGATCATATACAAAATACTGGTCACGTATTATCTATTTAATAAAGAATCTTAATAACATAAATATATGAGTGTTGACTTAATGCTTAAGTTATGAGTGTCTCAACACTCTCAACTAATTTATGTTATGATTCACTATAAAAAGTTTGACATATTTAAAATTAAACATTTTTTTTTGCCTGAATTTAAAATTAAACATTTGACAGTACGTTAAATTCTATATAATCAACATCTTAGGATATCCTAAGATAATTTTTTTTTGAGACTGCGCATTCTTTTTTTAGTATTTCGAAATAATGCCTGNTTCAGTTACATGAACGTGCAATGGGGGTAACCCGGAGTGGTTGTGTAGGGTCAAAGGTCAAGTTACGCAAAGTGGATTCACTTAGAAATTCCATGTGAACCCTTCATCACTTCCACTTAGAAAAATCAAAATATATCAATACAGTCCCGATTTTTACATTTTGAATTGATAATCAAACAGATTACAGAAGAGGAGTTACAATTTACATATTTTCTTTGATTTAAATATGAATGTTTTTTCTTCCTAATTAATTTAGTCTTTAAACCAATTTTTTTTTTATATATAACAAAAGAGTTTAAATGAAAATCAAGAAAACTGTCTAGAAAATTATTTTCTTCCATCCTTATTATTTTTTTTTATCAATCCAAATACATCACTAGAAAATTACGAACTAATCATTGAATAAAGGGATAGAATATTCAATGCATATACTATCAATAGTAGTGGATGAATGAAACATAAATTCACATAAACAAAGATCTGAGGCAAACAAGTGGAGATATATCTGTTAGAACTCACTTAGAAGGGTTGGATGCTTGGATTCACAATACCTGATATGATGCGTTATCAAATCATGTTAAGCAGACACAGGTAAAGAAACGAAAGAGGAAGGGAAGAAGGGGCAAAAAAAGTAGAGGAAACCATATTATCTAGATAAATGTTCATTCAAGATGTATAAACTTGAACAACAAGGCCAACGCACAGCATCATACATGTCCATGGTGAAGCAGCATATTATTTATAATAATAATAATAATAATAATAATAATTATAGTTTCATAACTACCGACAAAGAAGCAAGGCATCACTGCGCACTTAAGACTTCAATTTCGAATTCCAAGACAGAGTTTGGCTGAATTCCCCAGGCAGGAAAACCACCAGCACCATAAGCATAATCAGGAGAGCACTGCAAAATTATCATAAAAGTGAACATCCAGATTAGTTATGTTTCAAACTTTCAATTGACTATAACGAGAGTGACAAATAAACGCCAAAGGATGTAAATGGACGCCAACAATATATTGTCAGAAGAAATGGAAATCTTCACAACATAACATATTTTATGTTAAGTTCGGCCTGTTACAATAAAAATATTTATGCTTAAACCAAATCCTTGCAGGGGCCAAAGCTAGAAGTTAAGAAGGCTTCCTCCCCACCCAACTTTTTTTATTTTTAAGTTAAGTAGAAGATAAGAGAGAGAAAAAAAAGAAGCAGATTGATTTGATCTGATATTCACTCAAAACCCAAGATGATGAAAGGAGTACTTTCAGAGTTTCAGCTCAAATGAAATTATAATCACAGCACCGAATACACATATTACCCGCAGTCGAGCAACTTCACCAATTTGCATACCAATTACACCTTCATCCCATCCTACACAAAGTTGACATCAAACATCAGTTCTCCACATTTACAATAAATCTGCTTTCATTACAAGGTGTACACAGAGCGGAGGTGCCACTTATTACAGAGATACATTAAAAATGAGAAAACAATGAAAAAAAAAGACATATCATTATCATTATATATGCAATTATGCATACATGTTAACTATCTATTAGACTAGAAAAGTATGGGTGAAGTTACCTTTTATAACAGAACCTTGCCCAATTTTAAATGTGAAAGGCTGCTGCCCAGGATCCTTTGTGCTATACAAGAACAAGCAACATGTCAGTACAATTTTAGAAAGTAAGGCTTAGAGGAAGTATAGATCAATGATCAATCTGTTTCCCCTTCTTTCTTTTCTTTCCAAAAAACTAAAAAGTCCAAAAGATGGTAAAACTAAAGCAATGACAGACTGACCTCCAAAACTTCTGAGAAAGGTCACCGTTTTTGCCTGTTCAGAGAATAATATCACGAAGCAAAGTATAAGCAGATTGAACAACAGTCAGAACTCAGAGTAATACCAAAACAAAATAGTGGGAATAATCAGAACATAAAACTAATCATGTTAACAAGAAACAAACACACAGGACTACATTGAATAACAATTCGAGAATGACCCCATAAGCAATGTCTAAGTGACAAGCTGAATCAAAGGCTTTAGTCTTATCTAATTAGTTTCCTTCGTGAGGGAAACTCACAAATTAACAGATGATGCGGCATGTCATAGTGTAGCCACCAATAGCACACATGATTTAGACCCCCATCCGTAAGTACAATGATATCTAACAAACAATTTCATTAATAAATCTGAACATTGGCATTCGGAAGAGCACAAGAATAAAACATCCAACGACAGTGATATACTGCCAACCAAAGCAAGCAAGAAACTGTGGTACCACCACGTTAGAAATCATATATTAGATGCACTTTCTAGTTTCTAAACTAACATACAATGTCATCATAAAGAAGACTCAACTCAGCTCAACTCTCAGTTAGGTATATCAGAAAGTTCAACATTGACAAAAATACAAAAGTGTGTACTCTTCAAGAGTTTCCCGAGTTCAGGCAATGTCAGTAAGTCACCACGAAGTGATCAGTTGAAGTGTTGAACCATCAAATAAAGATTTTGCTTTAAACTAAATTTCTTGTATGTATCATTTAGTGAAGATTGTTGCACATTCTATGGGTAGATAGATTGTAAGATCTTGATAATATTACTTATACATAAATAATCAATTGAATTAGGCGAATTCATTATTTTTCTGTTTGTTTATTGAAGGCTTCAAATCAGGGTTAGCCTATCCTTCTAACAAGTAACAAATACTGAACTTGATTCTGCTTTTCAGAGCTCAACAGTCTCCACTTGGGGAAAGCAAACCTAGCATCCTTATGTGCATATTTAATTTGATTTTGTAGAATAAAACTTAACATTACAGTCCATGCAGTGATCCGATTAAGGACGCAGATATTTTTTATGACGGACCAACACAGGAACACAAGTACATAACCGAATCCATTAAGAAAATAATAATCATATAGATTAAGACTTGAGAGATAATAAAATAGGACGAACACGGATTCTATCATCACCTTCCAACAACACTCTCAGTAATATATAAAATGAAACCAATAAAAAAAAAATATACGATTCATGACTCCAGCGCAACAGAGAATAACATTCCCAATCTGACGAGACCTAATATCGACACAATCGCTTGTTTCCGAAAAGTACATAAAAATAAGAAGATCGAGGAATTAAACCAAAGAAAGAAATAAATAAGAGAGAGTATTTTGGTTAACCAAAAAAGGCGAAAGAAAGAAAGAAATACTAACCGAAACCAGTGCAGTGAACAGTAACGTTCTGGCCAGCAAGTGGCTTGGGACCTGTTCCAGGCCTGATGACTTGCTTCTCCACTCCCATCTCTCTGCTTTCACTTCTTCCTTCTTCTTCTTTCACCACTCGCGGCTGCGATTTTCACTTCGATGTTCTCGAATCTCGCTCACGATATATCATGCCCGTGTCGGCGCACATCTCTATTTTAATTTAGGTGGAATTACAATTTACCCCTCTAAACTATCTTCTTAATCCCTTATTTTCCCTCTTGGGTTTTAATTGCAAAACTTTATCCCATCTTATTTCCTTTTTTCTGTAAAATAACAGTTTGTCTTAACGGAGGACTTTTGAGTTGCTCACGTCAAGTGCCATGTTAGCTCCCTAGGGTGACATGTCATGTTCCACATAAGCATATAGGATAGCATGTCACATGCCACACAAGCTCCAAGGATGACGTGTCATGTGGACATGAGCTCCTTGGGTGATGTGTCCTGTGCCACTTCAACACTTAAGATAACATGTCATATGCTACATCATCACTTAGGATGATGTGTCATGTGTCACATTAGCACATAACATAATGTGTCATTTGACATGGTAGCACCAAAGATGACGTGTCATGTCCAATTTACTATATCACATGCCACGTCAACATTAAAAATGATGTGTGTCATATGCTACATCAACTCTCTTCGGTAATGCGTCATGTGACGCATTAACATGCCGCACAATATGTCAGATGTCATGAATCTTAGATGATATAGCTTGTGCCACATCATTTCCATCCATCAGTTACATCTTACATGTCGTGCTATATCAATACTTAAGATGATGTGTCATGTGAGAGGTTAGCATATAGGATGACACATCATGCGTTGTGTCATCTCCTTGTGTGACGTTTCTTACCATATCCGGTACTATTTCTTACCACATAAAATAATCAAATAATATGAAAATTTCTAAAATTAATTAAGTTATCAACATTTCCCAGTAATTAGAATGTGACATTAACGGTTAAGCAAAATAAAAATGGTGGCTTTAATACCATAGAAATGAATAATTGACGAATCTAGAATACTTGAAATGCTTGAATTAGTGACAAAGATGCCAATCCATGCACCCCTAAACATAGATGATATGATAGCCCCAGTTAGAACCATCCTTAATCAATTAATCTCTAATTAGTAATTACAACACTGATCTCACACGGCAGTAAAAATTCGATCGAACCAGTCCCTAAAATAAGCAAAATCTCATTTTGTTTACCCGATAACGACGGAGTCAAACGAACCATGGATTGATGAATGACGAAAGTGAGAGAATCAGAGGATATATATAAAAGGAAGAAACAAAGACAGTAAATGAAGGACGGATTTTGGCCTCAGCCTGAAGCCAACGAACGGACCCATAATCCGTCCTTCATTTACTGTCTCTGTTTCTTCTTTTTATATATATGCTCTGATTCTCTCACTTTCGTCATTCATCAATCCATCATCGCAAAGGCCAAACCATAATCTTCAAAGCATCTTTCACCCACACTCTCATCTTCTTCTTCTTTTCTTCTTCTTCTTCTTAGGGTTTCTCTGGCGGTGGAGTTTCAGATGACTACTGGGTAAATCTGGAACCCCACCGATCAGATCCTCGCTGGTGATGGAGATCGAGAGGATGAGGCAGCTGATGTTCCTCTGGTGCAGAATCCGAAATAATCGTTTAGCACTTGTGGGTGGAAATCACACCGCCGCTAGGTTTTGCTCTCGCTAAATTTCCGTTTCGAAACCCTCGCTAGTTTGTTTCTTCTCTCCAATTATCAATCAATCATCACTTTTCTGCATCTGAGTCTCTTTCTACTTGGGAATTTTCTGAAACCGAAAGCGATTTGAAGGATTACGATGGATTTGGGCCGTGGGTTTGATAAATCCGCCAAGGGAAGCAATGTGAGTCACTTGCATCATGATGGCAGAATTGCTTCGCATTCTGATACTATTCTGGTGATTAAGATTCCCGATGCGCAGATTTTGCGCTTCTTGTCTCGGGCGATGTTTATGGTTATGGCTCTTTTCACACTGCCTTTCTTGGTGTCTGTGATCGAGAATGAATTCTCATCGAACTCGCATGATATCGTTGTTTCTGGATTTGAAGCTGAGCCAGATGGTACGATCAATGCTCAACTACTGAGTTTGCTTCTCCACGATTTGGCCGCCGAAGGTCTTCTTAGAGAAGATGGTAAGGCTCTCATTGTGAACCCTCCCTATGGATTTGAAGGGGTTATTCCATGGACGAACAATGAAATTGATGAGGTTAAGAACACTGATTTACAAACACAACGATCATTTCCTGATGAGTCATATGATTTTGTGTTCGCATCCAACTCTCAAGATGCCAAATTCTTCGATCGCATTCTAAAAACTAACGGCATTGTGGCTCTTCCGTTGGGATCTAACCCATCCATTGCTTTTAAAGAACAACCAAACTATAAAGTTGTGTATCTTAGACAATATAGTTCCATAATCGTTGCATTGAAGAAAACTATTCCTGATGATAAAATACCAGAATCATCAACTAGGAGAAGGCTTTTCCAAACGGGATATGAATTAAAGAAAGTGGCGTTAAAGGGTCTTGAAGATGTACTCCTGGAGCCACCAAGGCATGCTTCAGCAAAATCAAAGAAATACCTTAATAAAATCAAGTGCCTACCTGACTTAACAGGTGATTCTCTTGAAGGATACAAGAGGCGAGTCTTCATCGGAGTAGGCTCGCCTGCGGAAAACAAAGGTGCCATAGAATGGTTCCAGAAGAACTATCCGAAGAAGAACAAGAAATTCGAGATTCATAATCTTGTGGATGAGATCCACAACATAGATGCTTCTGCTTGGTTATTGAAGCATGCGAAGGAGGGAGATTATGTTGTGATGAAAGCAGAAGCAGAGGTTGTGGAGAAGATGATGATGAATAAAGGGGCAATTTCGTTAGTGGATGAGCTGTTTCTAGAGTGCAAGAATGAATGGTGGCATGCAGGGAAGAAGAGAAAGAGTCGAAGAGCATATTGGGAGTGCTTGGCTTTGTATGGAAGGCTAAGGGATGAAGGAGTTGCAGTACACCAATGGTGGGGTTGAACACAGAGATATCTGGAGGTGCATGCAGCTTAATAAATTGGTGCAAGCATAAATATCCATGCCAATACACTGTTATTATATAAGTTTGCCTTGTGGGTGTGTTCTGTTGTTTGCTTATTGTTTCTTGTGTTTTGATTTCATCAACTAGACAGAACTATAGTCTTTGATGATTAGGAATAAACCTTTTGGTTTTTCATTTTTTTTTAATAAACATTAACTATTTAGTCTCTACAAACGACTTTTCAGGGATTCAATAGTTAAATGTTTGTAAAAAAATCAAAGACAAAAAGATGTGTTTTCAATATTTATGGACTATTTAGTTTTGGAACAAATTCAGGATAAAAAATAAGTTTACTCCAATTAGAAGTGTGCTATTTCTTTTACTGTTTGGCTTGTTTGTATTCCTCTTCCAAACTGCTATATGATATGATGGCACTATCGTTGCACTGAATAAAAAAGTTTGGTTTCCTTTATTTCTCCTTTGTGATTTTAACTCTTCTTCTTGAAATTGGTGTTTGAAGTTCACATCTTTATTCGAAATTCGACAATCATACCAAGAATCTTGAATTAAAACTTTAGTTTGACCTTCAGAGGTGTTTGTTGTAAGTGGAGTACAAAGAAAAAGCTTAATTAATAGTTGATGGTTATATAATAAAGTGCCATGATTTTGTCATTGTGCAGGTATTTTAATAATAGACTTATTAATCAATGCTTCTAACTTCTAAGCCATAGTTAAATGAATATTATAGTATGATAATTATGAGTGAACTAAAATTATGAATTTGATTATTTATTGATAATTATACTAAGATTGATTCTCTGCTATGGCATTTCCACAACCTTCCTTACCTCTATGACATGAAAATAATCAAATCTAAAAATATTATACGTGGTTAAGAGTTAGATCATCTTATTGGCAAATCCTCCCTCAGTAACCGTTTTTTTTATTTGGGTATGCTAATAAAGATGTTTGGCTCGTCTTCTTAAATAGAGTATCCTGAACCACCAAATAATAGAGGAAGAGGTGCATGTGACGATTGTTAGCACTGTTAGTGATAGCAAGCAACAATGCTTTTATATTGATACGATATAATGCGTAAAAATGTGAAGGATCGTTTTACAGTTAACACTGAGTTCAATCCCCAATCCCTTAAATATGATGTTTTTGGATTAATTAGGTCATGTGTATGAAAAAAAAATGGAGAATAGAAATGAAATATGTTAAACATATCAAAAGAAAATAATTAACAATTAGCATGGTGAAATGAAAGTTTTATCGGTTCAACTAATGCTCTGATAGCATTTTTCTATAATCTCCTTTCTCTACATTGAAAATGGTCTCACACTCATGGACACAACACGATCATACGGTGACATGTATGAGTATGCCTATTAAATATATCCCACTAATAGGGTGGACACATGTTTCTGCTCAACAAGGAGACCATGTTTCGTGTAGAATTTTATGATTATATATGATGCAAATTCTGAATAATAGGGATTGAATCGTATCAGTAACTAGTCATGATATTTTCATATGTCCTTGTTGATGTGATAGATAATTCAGGGTATTTTTGGATAATTGGTGAAGAATTTCTCAGAGAAGAGAGAATTTTGCATCTGGGAATGCTTACAGAGTTTGATCTTTACAATGGCAACCAATCCAATAAGCTCAAAAGGCATTTGAAAAAGGCATATATTTGAACATGCAGTTAAATATGACTATATATGAAACTCAAAACATTAATACTCACGTTAAATATTTTGTCTAATTGGATATTTATTCTTTAACTTGAAAAAAAACAACATCACAAGAACTAGGAAAGGCAATTTGTCCATTAGCGCCACTTAAACGGTTTAATTTCAGAAGATCATATTCATAAACTATAATCACCCAGAAATTTCCTACCCGTCGTCAGTGTAGGAATCAACTTCAAAATTATACTACCACAAGATAGGTAAGACAAGACCTTTCAATTTTTTATGTACCATTGTCTGCTATATATCAGAGCCATTCACAAAAGAGAAAATACATTGCCCAAAAAATAAATAAAAATGACATTTCATGCAGTAGCCAGCATCTTTTATGAAAACTCCACTGATACAGACAAAGATGTCAAATTCGATCTGAATACAGTCTATTTTTGTATGTTAAACATAAGGTAATTAAATTTCTGCAAAGACTTTGTCATCTGGTGGCTGTAGTTTAGTGGTAAGAATTCCACGTTGTGGCCGTGGACACCTGGGCTCGAATCCCAGCAGCCACACATTTTCCCTTTTATTATCTTTTAACCTCAAAACCCAAACCGACGTCGTTTAGACGGTAGCCTCGTCAACGCCCAATCGCTCATCAACCTAAAAACCTTGTAAGCAATTTCCTTTTCACAGCGGAGTACATTATCACTGATTCACTGTTCTAGATCCGAAATAGACTTCCTTACTAATCTTCAAATTTTCGATCGCTTTAATATGTTTGATCCCATGCTAAGTTTTTGTAATTGATGCCAAAGAAAATGTTAGGGTTTTGTGCACGGTCAATCGATGTTTTGGTTCTGTTCTGATTGGCATGGTCCCGTCTTCATTCACTTGGAAAAATTGTGATTTACTTGTTCTGTTTCATGTTTCAAGTTTCAACGCCGATAGAATTTTCTGTTCTTCGGATTAAGATCTGTGCTAGAGTAATACAACTTGTTAATACGGGAACCTGTATGATTTTTGTGTATTAAGGCTGCTTAGTGGAGGTATCTAGGTAGTAGTTGAAGGATTTAAGGGGTATCCTGTTTGTTTTGTGAATTTCATTTAAACATAATTTAAATAATTTGTTCAGGCAGCTTATTAATATGATTGGTACCTTTTATTTATTTATTTATTTCTACTTTCTCCTCTCCAGGGATTAAGAGATGATTGATGATCAAGGCTTGGGGTTTATTGCCAACTATCTTGGCATTTTCATTTTTGCTTTGGTTATAGCATACCATTTGGTCACACCTGACCCAAAGTATGAAGGCAGCTAAGTTCTTTCATTTTTGTGATGTATTGAAGATAGAAACTTGATTCGGTTTTGTTGCCTGATCTTTTTGATCAGTTTATGACTTAATTATGATGAAATGAGAGTTTGACTTATGCCAAGTTATTTTCAATATCTAGATGGAAGTGTAATGATGTTTTATTTTCACTTTATTTTCAATATCTAGATTTTGAGCGCTACTCCTCCTTCATTTGTCTATCTTGGGAAAGTATGGTGACTATTTAGATTAAGTGATTAACTAATGAAATAGTTATCATCGCCTCGCACAATATGCTAATTGATTGTTATGATTAACTAAGAATATGGGATGTTTGATTGCTCCTGCATAATATATGTGCTATGTAGTGTGTGCTATGAATGTAGTTGTAGTTGTCTATGCTTATTAGTCATGGCTTGAATGCTGCTTGCCGAAGCTTAATTTAAGCTCAGATCTTCAATTAGGCTTGTTCACTAAATCAGCCAACCCGCCCATGAGCTATGAGCTTAGCTTGTTTGTAGCAACAGGAAGTTGGGGATTGCTATGAAAATATTGATTTGCTAGAGACTAGGGAGAAAAAAAAGGTGGAGAAGGATTGTAAATGAATCTTTACTCTTCTTCACATATTTCAAGTTGCAACGTAGAGTATACCATATAAGCTCGATGAAGAAAAGGAAGGTACCAAATTATTCTCCAGGATTGTTAGTTATGGCAAATGGAGAGGAGGACCAAAATGTGGGAATTGTGGGGATATTCGGAATTGCAGTAACTGGCGGAGGCAATCTGTTTTCTGGCCATTCAAACATTGCAGAAAAGATGAAAATGTAGGCCAATCCTGGTAATGATAGGGCCAAAAGTTTACAATTGGCATGGACCTCGCCAATACTTGATAATGTCAGAAAAATGAAGAAAACTAAGACTAACAAACTCACAGGTAGCTCAACGAGAGAAATTGAGAACAACCAAAGAGTTTGTTTAGCAGGAGGGAAAAATATCAGAGAGTAGGTAGTTGTGGTGAGACAAGGACCTCTTCCATTGGTTTCTTTTTTTTTTTTTTTTA
>QANZ01046495.1:42025-92079 GCA_003254925.1 Chamaecrista fasciculata
GTTTTTTTTTTTTTTTTTTTAATTTTTAAGTGCAGCTTAGGAGGGATTGATCATTGGGTTTGAATCAGATAGAAATTCACTAAAAGAATGAAGCTTCATAAATGGAGGCACGCACCCCTCATCTACATTGGTTTTTAAATGTCATGGAATGCTGGCGTGGAACTCCTTGATTATGGTAGATATGTTTGATGCAGTTGCGAAACTTGTAGTAGGTTATCGTTTTCTTGATGTCTAAGTTCAACTTTTAAGGATGATGATGACTAGGGCAACCTGCAACCATGTTATGGTCGAACTTAAATAATTATTGATTGTTACTTTTAACTTACAAAGGTTAGGCATGATGGTAAGTCATACTCTAAATAGAAACGAAATATTATGATAAAATTATTATAACTATTCATAAAGTTTTATTAATTAGTTTAAACTTATGAGTTAATATTTTTTTAACAAACTGGTAGCATTTTTTTTTTTTTGCTCGAAGGCCTTTTCTATGATTTTCTTCTTGTTAGCTACTCTACTTGAACAAGTTATGTTGTTGGAGTTGGACTGTACGTTGTGGTGGTAGACTGGTAGTGGTGTTGGACATGAAACCTTCTCTCAATAATTTGTATGTGGGAAGGAAAAGTAAGTTATTTCTTATGGATTTATTTAACAACTTTTGTTTAACCTCCCCTACTTCCTAAATTATCACTTTCTAATTAGCAATTTAATAACTCACCAGTCACCACCAAGGCACCAAGTCTCCGACTTAAAGTTTTCTTGGCTAATTAATTGAGATTAAGCCATGTTTTCCCATGATAAAGATCCACTAAAGCCAATGATTTAATTTGCAAGACCGAACTATACGTGGACAGACAAGATTTTTGCGGTTCAGTTGTACTCCTTGCTTTAGAGCTAAAACAGTTTATGTTGTTCATTAAAAAAAGAAAAGAAAAAGGTGTAAACAAAGTTCTACATATTAAATGCACTCATATCTCAATGATATTGTAAATTTAAGTTATTTCTTCTTCTTTCTTTAAAGAGGTGCTTAAATATAACCTTAATTTCTACTACAATTTATACATAAATTTTCGTTGAAAAAAATTAAAAAAGATGACTAAAAATTCTCAAATATATAAAAGAGAAAATGTAAACAAAAAGTTTCTTTTTTTAAAAAAATATTACTTTGATAATCAGACAAAAAAACTATTTGGATATTATTTATTTCAGTTGATGCTTGGGTTTATAAGTTATAATGAAAATAAAACTTTTTTGGATTTATCTAACTAAGGGACATGTTAAGGTTTTTTTTGATTGGTTAGTAGAGCATCTCATATCTTGAAATCTACGAAAATTCATTTAAAAAATAATTTTTTAATGTTTGAAAACTCAGTTGACCAATGAAAAGAAACCTTAACATGTGTCCTAAAGGCACAAGTTAGAAGGACCCAACTTTTAATTTATACATAACGAACAACAAGAATTTCAGAAGATGAATTTGACCTTTATTAGAGTGTATTCTACGGATTGAAATTGAAGTGGCCCTTGGTTTTAATATCATAACAGTTACTAATTATTATTCAGCTGTTTTGCAATACTATTCTTCTTCCAAAGAAGAAAAAAACTTAAGCACATTCTAGTTTAGTAAATATGGCTATATGGGGTTAAAATTCTGCATCGAAGGTAGAGTCTTCAGAACTCAAAGTTGATACTTTATGTATTACAATTCACAATCTATATCGCAGTAAAACTGAGTAACAAAAAAAATACTCAAAAAGAACACACCATGCATTCAATGATATAATAAAGTAGTAAAGTACATAAACTAGGCTCAATAGAGCCACTGATCACAACAATAAATCAATCACACAAATAACTATAATAATCCCATCATACAGTATAAGCTACTGATAACCACCCGGCCATTATCACTTCAGAACAAACAATACAATACTATGAAGGAAATAATACTACTTTTGATATCAGCTGTTTAGTGAGGCTTTGAAATTTCAGGAACTTTAGGTACTTCTGGCTTTGGCACAGTAGGAACTTCTGGCTTTGGCAGTGGTGGCAATTCAGCGTTAGGAAATTGAGGCAACTCTGGCTTGGGGATCTCCGGGACTTTAGTTAACTCTGGCTTAGGAATCTCCGGGACTTTAGGAAGCTCCGGCTTGGGAATCTCCGGGACTTTAGGCAATTCCGGCTTGGGAATCTCCGGGACTTTTGGCACCTCAGGCAACTGTGGCTTAGGAATTTCTGGCTTAGGCAATTCAGGAACTTTAGGAAGCTCGGGTACATTTGGCTGAGGCAAGGCTGATTCAAGAAGATTTCTTGCCCCTTCAACCATCAAATGGCTGCTCATTGAAGACAATGTTAGAAGCAGAATTGGTAATAAAATGAGTGATGAGAAACTGTGGGAAGCCATAGAAATGGACTTTCCAACTTCTGAGTTTTCTCTTTTCCAAATGTTTTTGGTATGCTTGTGGTTAT
This sequence comes from Chamaecrista fasciculata, assembly GCA_003254925.1. Classification (NCBI taxonomy): domain Eukaryota; kingdom Viridiplantae; phylum Streptophyta; class Magnoliopsida; order Fabales; family Fabaceae; genus Chamaecrista; species Chamaecrista fasciculata. The sequence continues at coordinate 44,495 of QANZ01046495.1, forward strand.
GGTTCTGAGGAGATTGATGCCTGGAGGCATTTTATAGATGAAGTAGCAGCATATTGATAAGCATGAAGGATAGGTTGGTAAGTGTTCAAGTAGTGTTAGCTCAACTTCTTACCTAAATATCATTTTAACAAAAATATAACTAGAATTAGAAGCAGAGCTTCTTAAAGTGCCATATTGAGTTGATTAAATTATAGTATATCTGTTTAAAATCAGATTGAGAACTTGTGTAGTTAAACAAAACTTAAACTTGTGAACATTTGGCTCATTTCATGAAACTGAGTAAGCTTTTTCAATGTTAAGAGAGGAAAAAGGTCAAGTTTGGTAACGTAGTTGCACTTGACTCTTCCTACCTTATCAGTCTATGAGCAAGTCATATGGAAATTACTTGAGTTTATCAGTTGAGATCTTTGACAGAGCTTTGTTTCAAGCTCATATTTTTACCATATTTGTTGTTTAATTATAAAGTTAATACATAAACTTGAAAATATAACAATATATCTTCTGGAAATTGGACAAAATGAAAACGTTAATTATATCCCAACTCAGTTTTAAAATTGCTGAAGTTACTAAACAGATAGAGTTGCTTGCAATGAACTTTAAATGGCTTTTAACATTTTTACTATGTAAAGTTCAAGATATAGAGATCAAATAAGGAGATATGAGATTAGAACAAAACTTTTGTTACTTTTTTTAACTCGGATGGGGCGAACGAGTCATCAATTAATTGAATTGGTCAAATTGTTGATTGAATTAGATGATGTAATAAATATTTAAGAATAATTTATAAAAATGTATTATAATTTTATTAATTATCGAAGTAAAATCAGTAATATAAAATATTTCTATACTTCTTTTATTTTTTATAGTGATATATTTCAAATTTTCAATGAGTCCTAGACTCTTAGCACATAAATAATCAAATAATATATTATATATAATTATTTGCTAGAATATTAAGTAGAGCAAGTTGGTTAAGTAGTAGCTAAAACATCCAGATTTAACAACATTAATGTTAGTCTTATTGGGTAGCCAATCATAACACGTTGTCTCTTGGTTTCTTATCTATTCTTGCTGTCTCCGCCTCCTCTCGGATTTGTTCATATATTCTTTTGTTAAAAGAAATCTTTATTTATATATGAGATGATATAGATTGATTTTCAATTAAGATAAATATATTAATTTTTTATTTAAAAATATTAAACTCACTAAGGCTGGTACATCTTGAGACCCCGCCAGAACCTTGTGCACTGATCTGCCCACCCTTTTATTAAACTCACTTTGGGGGTTCAAAAAAATATCGAGCAGAATATATTTATATGCAAATAAACATTTGGCCAAATTTAACGACCTGCTCATATATGTTTGGGTCATATTAGTAATATACCTGTGGAACTTTACAAATTTTACAAATAGGTATCTTAGCAAGTTCTGGTCCATGAGCTGTATTTTTCTTTCCCAAATAATCGTGTTGATTTCACTCGCTACAGTGAACAAAGTTTACGGTTCAGTTATTACAATATGTATAATCTGAAGAACTATTCAGAAAAAAAAAAAAAAAGTTAGGCATTTTCTAGTTTATTTAATATGGCTATATGAGGTGAAATTTCTGTATCACTATCTGAATATTCAGAAATTCAAGATTTAGAATATAGATTTTATTCTCTGAACTTACAAATAAAAGATTGATACATCATGAATCACAATCACTATGTTGCAGTAAGATTGATACATCATTAATACATCATATATCACAATCACAATCACTATTTTGTACTTAATATTCAATGACATACTAAGTACAAAATAAGCTCAACAGAACCACTTAAACCATAACAATAAATCAAATAACAACCATAACAAACCCATCAAACTGTAAAATGTGTAAACTACCAGAAAGCTTCTTATTCTTCTTGCTACACACACAACACAATGGAAAAAATAACACCAGTTTTAACTATTAGTGGTTTTAGTGGGGCTTGGAAATTTCAGGGACTTTAGGTACTTCTGGCTTTGGCACTGCAGGAAACTCAAGCTTTGGCAATGGTGGCATTTCAACTTTAGGAAGCTGAGGCAACTCTGGCTTGGGGATTTCAGGAACTTTAGGTAACTCTGGGTTCGGAATTTCGGGGATTTTAGAGAAGTTTGGCTTGGGAATTTCTGGAACTTTAGGTACTTCTGCCTTTGGAAGTTGAGGCAACTCTGGCTTGGGAAATTCAGGGATTTTGGGTACTTCAAGCTTTGGAAATGGTGGCAGCTCAACTTTAGGAAGTTGAGGCAATTCAGGAACTTTAGGAAGCTCAGGTACTTTTGGCTCAGGAAAATTTGATTCAAGAAGATTTCTTGCCCCTTCAACCATTACATGGCTGGTCATTGAGAACAAAGTTAGAAGCAAAAATGGCAATAAAATGAATGATGAGAAACTTTGGGCAGCCATGGTATAATGGAGTTTTGAACTTTTGAATTACACTTTTCTAAGGTTTCTTATGGCTGTGATCATGGCTTTGAGATTATATATGCATGGGGCCTTATATAGATGAAGCAGAAGCAGCAAAACATGGTTAGGTATGATTATGAAGGATAAGTTGGTGCAAGTCCAAGTCTTGCTAGCTCAACTTCCTGCCTAAAAAATATTTTAATGAAGGTATAATCAAATTTTAAAGTATAGCCTTTTCAAATACCTTATAAGCTTCTGATTATCATTTTGGAAATTTTTTGGGTATTGTAATTGTGAAATCAACTTAATATTAGTAGAAGTTGTTGAGGTTGTGTAGTTAAACAAACCTTGATCTCCTTGATCTCACCAGAAAAAAAAAAAACCTTGATCTGTGCATATTTTCTAGTTCTGGTATAGAGTGTTTTGTTAGTCAAACGATAAATACTCAAGAAGGGGTGAACTTGGGATTCAAAAACCTTTCCGCAATTCTTTTCAAATTCGGACATTTTATGCATTTAACCTTGGAGTGATGATGGGAAAAAGTAACAATTTTCCAAGACTACAAGAGAAAGAGGGATAATAGTGTGCCTAGTTGTCAGCTTCTATAATGCCAATTAATGACTATTCTTTTTTTATATATATATAAAAGAACGTTTAGATGGGATAAGCACCGATATTCCACTAGGGTCAGTATATACCAACCGACCTCTTTAAGAATTTACTAATAGAATTTATATATTACTCACCAAATAAGGTTTTCATATCGATTAGAGGATTCAAACTCTCGCCCTTGTGGGGTAAGTGTCTAAACTTTAACCAAGTATGTCATTCCTTATTAGGATTAATGACTCTATTCTACTAGTCACTTTTGCACCAAACACTTTTTTTTTGGTAATATGCACCAAACACTTTAATCGACATGGATCCTCTTTAATGTAACGGTAATTTAGAGAGAGAAAGTGTAGATTTCACTAACATCTTCTGTCTCTAACTGCAGCGGATTCACTTCCCACTTTAATTAGCCAACTTTTGCATCAATCACCAAAGCACAATTAACTTTTCTAAATATGGCCCACAAGGAGTAGGGATGTTTATAAGTAGGGTATGGGTAGGGTACTATGATACCCTGACCCGGACCCATATGTAAGCCGATATCAAAATCAATCCCAATACCCATACTTGTTGGGTAGTCTAATCCTCATATCCAGACCTGTACCCGGAAAAATTTTAAAATAAACTATTTTTTGTTAATATAAAATTTATATTCATCCAACTTTCTACATCTATAATTACTAAAAATAAAAAAATAAATCATAAATATGAATGCATTAATAAAATATTTCAATATTTATAAAAACTTTAATATTTTATCAATAAAAAGTATTAAAGTATTATTATATTTTATATATATATAAATATATTATTATTACTAATGGATATATGGATAGGGTACGGGTAGAGTACCACCACACCCGAACCCATATGTAGGGATGATCATAGAGTAAATTTCAGGGTCCCATTGGGTATGAGTTTTTGATCATCCCTAAGAAGGAGGTTCAAGTTCATTGTGAAATAAAATGAGCTTTACAAAAATTAGAAACTTATTTTAAAAACATTATTTGACATTATCAAAAATATATTTCTGAAATTTGGAATACAGTATTTTTTTTTCTTAAAATATTATATTTTAAAAATAATTAAAATGAATAATTGAGTTATTTTTTAAATACCAAAATTTAGTCCAACTTCAACTCCTGTCAAAAGGAAAAAGCTCTTTCTTCGAGGTGGAGCTAAGAGGGCAAAGGTTTATTATGAATGACTACCCTGAAATTTCACTCTTTGGCCCAAGTAAAAAGTTAATGAGTCTCTCTAAATACGAATAAAGAAGTATCCAATCCGTACCCTGAAACATGTTTTAGTTTAGTAAAGAGTAAAATAACTTTCCGGTCCCTGATTTATGCACTCGCTGACAGATAGGTNTTACTCGTTTAGTAAATATGGTGATATGAGGTTAAAATTCTGCATCAAAGGTAGAGTCTTCAGAATTCAAAATTAATGATTTACTCTTTAAACATGCATATACCATAGACTGAAACTTGATTAATCACAATTCACAATCAATAAGCTGCTATAAAATTGAGTAACAAAACAAACTCAAAAGAACACACCTTGTAATTCAATAACACAAGAAAACTAAATAAACTAGGCTCAACAGAGCCACTTATCACAAGAATAAATCAAACACACAATTAACTATAATATATAATCCCATCATACTGTATAAGCTACTGAGAACCACTCATTATAACTTCAGAACTTTTGATATTAATTATTTAGTGAGGCTTTGAAATTTCAGGAACTTTAGGTACTTCAGGCTTTGGCAGTGGTGGCAGTTCAGCCTTAGGAAATTGAGGCAACTCTGGCTTGGGAATCTCTGGGACTTTTGGCAACTCCGGCTTAGGAATCTCCGGTACTTTAGGCAGCTCCGACTTGGGAATCTCCGGTACTTTAGGCAACTCTGGCTTGGGAATCTCCGGGGCTTTAGGCAACTCCGGCTTGGGAATCTCCGGGACTTTTGGCACCTCAGGCAACTGTGGCTTAGGAATTTCAGGAACCTTAGGCATTTCTGGCTTAGGCAATTCAGGAACTTTAGGAAGCTCAGGTACATTTGGCTGAGGCAAGGCTGATTCAACAAGATTTCTTGCCCCTTCAACCATCACATGGCTTCTCATTGAAGACAAAGTCAGAAGCATAATTGGTAATAAAATGAGTGATGAGAAACTGTGGGAAGCCATGGAAATGGAGTTTCCAACTTCTGAATTACACTTTTCCAAATGTTTTTGGTATGCTTGTGGCTATGGTTCTGAGGTGATGCATGGAGGCATTTTATAGATGAAGTAGCAGCATATTGATAAGCATGAAGGATAGGTTGGTATGTGTTCAAGTAGAGTTAGCTCAACTTCTTACCTAAATATCATTTTAACAAAAATACAACCTGTGCCATATTGGGTCGATTAAATTATAGTATATTTGTTTAAAATCAGATTGAGAACTTGTGTAGTTAAACAAAACTTGAACTTGTGAGCATTTTGCTCATTTCTTGCGAAACTGATTAAGCTTTTTTTAATGCAAAGAGAGGAAAAGGCCAAGTTTGGTAATGTAGTTTCACTTGACTCTTCCTACCTTATCAGTTTATGCGCAAGTCATATATATATACAGACTACTTGAGTTTATCAGTTGAGAACTGTGGCAAAACTGTATTCAAGCTCATGCTTTTACCATATTTGTTGTTTAATTTGATTATGAAGTTAGTACATAAAATATCTTCAATAGAATGAGAATAGGGAGAATTACACTGATAGCATACCCATTGGTTCATTAAATTTAAGTTGGGAGTTTGGACAAATTCTATTCCATTCTTCATTGTTTTTTTTACACATTACAGTTCAAAACATAGGAGCTGAAATGGGGTAAATTTCTTTCAAACAGCACCTGCCTGAATTTTACTAAGTAAATTAACACATGTTTCGAACATCAATAGTGTTTCCAATAACAAATACTACTTCAATGGCAAAGCTAAGAATGAGAAAAAAAATAAAATAAAGGAAAAAAATGCAAATACCACCCTTCTACTATAGTCTAGCTGCAAATAGCCCTCTCAACTATCAAACTTTGCAAATAGTCCCCTTCAACTATGGCCTTGTTGTAAATAACCTTGTCTACTATCAAATTTATACCTAGAAATATTATGTGAAAGCTATATATAAAATTAGAGTTAAATAAAATATTTTGAAAGTTCAACGGGTTATTTGCCAAATTTTATAGTTTAAGAGAATATTTACAACTAGACTATAATTTAAAAGATGAGATTTGCTAAGTTTGAAAGTTTAAGGTGTTATTTGCAATTAAACCATAGATTAATGGCGCTATTTGCCAAATTAAAAATTCGGAGACTATTTACAATTAAGCCATAGTTGAAGGAAGGTATTAGTGTGACTGAAGAGTTAACTTCCTCAACTTCAAGAAATTACGTAAGACTTTTCATAGTACTCTTACCTGTTCTAATGCGATTTTAAGTGATCTAATAATATTTTGCCATAATGTCAAATATTAGTTGCATATAAACCAATAAAAGCAGAACATATAGCAACAAGAAGACAGATCATTTCTCCATAAGAAAGGTGCATCAAACTAATTATTACCACGTAATGTATACAAGGAAAAGTTCATCACTGGCTTATACATGTGCTTCATGAAGCTTATGACTAACAAGTTTTACAGAAAACACAGATAAATAACAAGTCAAAACACTACATTGTAGAGACTGTTCAACATTAATTGAATCTAGAAAATTAAAAATTATACAGAATACATTATTCATCCTATCATTTTTAAGTCCTATAAGGTTACAACAATAATATAATGATACAACAACAATTTTCTGAAGAGAATAATCAATTATACAGAATACAGAAGTATAAAATTCAACACCAAAACATTTTATCTTTGACAACAAATCTTCCATTTCCTTCCACTTTGGTTTCCCTGTAATCCAATGTCCACTTCTCAAATGAGCAATCAGTAAAGTCGTAGTAACCACCATGAATAAAGAGTTCTCCATTTGCCACCTTTTCTTCTATCCATGGGTATGTAAGCAGGTTTAATAAGGAATGGTTAACTGACTCCTGTACAATTAACATTGGAAAGACTCCAATCAGTTGGATTGTAACCGTTAATGGAAGACAGAAAGTGATGGTAATGGAGGCTATCAAATTAAAGCCCAATGTGAAAAAGAAAATGAGATGCCTGGTTTTGTTAAGAAATGCAGAAAATAGATTTATGCATACAAAATGAATTAGTAATTGGTTTTAGGACGCAAACTCAAGCTTTGGACTAAGTGAATGAAACAAAACGATCTATATGAAAGAAAATATCGGCAGTCATGGGTGCACTAACTATGCCTGAACCTGATTTAACTTCTTTTGAAGATCTGAAACCCAATACGGGCTTCAACATCAGCCTCCAGGTTATGAATCCTGAATTTTCCCCTAAGATCAAACTTCCTTAGCTAGAAAAATCAAGAACTGAAGAGGGGAAACATCATGCAGAAGAAGAAAACATACTAGAGGCCACATATTCAATTAAATTACATTAGATAGAAGTGCAGATAGGACTTCAAGATTATTTTTCTTTACATCAGGAAGGTGTCCCACTAACATCCTATGGGACAACATCATGATCCATATATCTAGCCCTAAATGGGGACAATGGACATTATTTAACATTTTCAAAATTTCAACAAACAGATTAGTTAGAAATTCAAATAATATTGTTAATTTGTTACCTTCTCACAATGCCTGCACTGCTGGTCAAAGTTTAAAGAAGAAACAGCAGCCATAGTTTTTATTCGTGCATTCTTCCCAACAACAACCCAACTTTTGATGAAGCTACAAAAGGACAGATATATAATCAAGTGAGAGATTTATAACACAATATTACCAAAGAAAGGAAAAAGGAAGCCAACATCTGGAATTATGTAATTCAACCTTGAACTTGCATCATCTTGCATACTCATGAGGGCACGAATTCCCCCACAGCAGCTGTGGCCAATCACTATGATGTTCTCAACCTGCAACAGCAGCAGCTTTTATCTTTACTTTTATAGAAGTAAAAAAATTCAAGGCATATTGTAATCAGCTTTTATCTTATACACTGGACTATTTACCAGGTAATATTATTTAAACTCAAATATGTCCGTATCCATAAGAATTATTCTCAATTAAGCTATAAAAAATGTTGGAACGTAAAATAATATTTTTCCTCCTGCTTTTATTTCATATACTGAATTCTTAAATTTTCACCCATATCATAAGATCAATATGTATATTAGACAAAATCATTATTAACTCTGGCCCCAATCTGTCAATGACCCTTGGCAATGAATTTAAGCCTAATAATTTTTTCTTTTTGGTTACAAGTATAATAATTTTTATTTGGCCTAGATTGTGCACTTCAAATTTGTAATTGAATTCCAATAATAAAAGTAGTTATACTTATCGTCAAAATAAACAAGCATATAAGTAAACAACTAAAAGCCAGAAATATAATGTAAATAAATAAATAATAAAGCTAAACAAGCATAGAAAGTAAACAAGTAACAGCCAGAAATAAAATGTAAATAAGTAAATAATTAAGCTAAAGCACTAAATTGGTCTCAAAACAAGATAAATCCTATCTTGTACTTTGCAAGGAAAAGATTCTTACTTTAAGGGAATTTACAGCAAATTCTAATGCAGCATTGGTTTCTGAGGGCCCGCTCTGTATCAGGGAAGAAAGGAATTAAAAAGGGTAAGCAGAGTATCACTCTCCAGACTTAAATGAATATACTAAATAGTTAAGGTAGACAACCAAGATAAAAAAAAATATTGCAGTGCAAACTGCAAAACATACCTCAAATGTAGGTACCAAATTAGCAACATTGCGAATCATGAAAGCTTCTCCAGGTTGAAATCCTAGAATATTAGAGGGGCAAACCCTAGAATCTCCACAAGCAATAACCATGAACTGTTCTAAGAACTGTTAGTAAAGAATACTGATATTGTAAAATGCTTTGGTAAACAAATTGAAAGAATAGACCAAAGGGTTAAGGAACAAACAACAAACCACAAATTATTAGACAACGAAAATCCTAGCCAAAAACAGGGCCAAAGAGAGTGAGAGAATAATCACCTTTGGTGCTTGACCCTTGGCAAGATTTTGGAACCGTTCTATGTTTTCCCTGCCAGAAAAACAGAACAATATTAACAAAGGTTATTCCTATTTTGGGTCTCAAATGATACAATTTTTACCAAGGCATCACAGAAGCTTACATGTAGTTATTCCTTTTAAATCTTAAGAACCTATCCTTGAGATCATTAAATATATCACACCCATTTTGAGCTTCACTCAATGTCTCCAGGTTGTTCTTTTCAAGTTTTTGGGTAAATCCTGGAGTCCCCATTGAAGCCTTTAAAACCAAACCTTGACTACTCCTGTAAAACATCAGAGAAGGAAGTGTCGCCAAATTCCATTTCAGTAAGAATTAATCAGATTAACAAGAACTTGAGTAAAGAAGTTATGAGTTAGGATTAGGACCAAGTATAGCAGAGGAGCCCTGAGTGACTACATAAAGCATCAATCTCATCTTGAATAAGAATTGACAAATGGAGATTTTGAATTATAAAACAACAGAAGATTACTTAAGCTACGCATAACTGCAATCTGTATCAACTATATACCTCAAGTGTAAAGACCAAAATTCTTCATTTCCTTAAATTTTTTAGTTAACTACTCCATGTTCAGACGAGATCCCATTTTGCAAAAATTACTCAAAGCATCATTGTCATCAATTTAATCCAAGCATGTCAGATTCAGAAACAAAAAAAAAAAAAAAACATCCACTCCTCTACTATCTCGGTGGCAGGCACCAAAATTCACACAAGACTACCCGTATAACTCACCTTAAATCTGTAAAACATGTCAAATGAAGTTTCTCGATTTTCCCTATTTTCAGCTTCCCACCAAAGATCTGCCACAACAGCGTAAGTGTAATCAATCAGCTCATTTACAAAAAACTGAGAACAAAATGGGGAAAAAGCGAGGAAGAGAAAAGAATACCGTCGATGTGTTCGACAAAAGTCCTGGAGGGTTGGAAGCGAACGGGTCTCGCGAGACCGAGATCGGTGCCATTAGAGATCGGAAGCTGAGATGAGAAATGCGGAAATATCAAGTGAGGAATGAAGGGAGAAAACATGGTGGAGAATGAACAAGTATTTAAAAAGTGGGTAAAGTTGGTTGAATCAGGAAACATGGATCTAGTGTCTCCAAGAAAGACGGAGAAACCAAGGCTCGACGACGAAGGCTAACCGATGAAAATGATATTATATTAATGTCGCCGTTAAGTTTTATAATTTTTGAGTCTTTGACTTTTGGGGACTGCGGAGGACATACCTCATACATGTACATAATTAGGAATTTATCTAATCCCTAATTTATGACCAAGGACAAATATTTTTCTTTCTTTCTTTGCTAACTCATTTATTGTGACAAATATAAGAGAGAAATTGCTCATTTCAATTGTCCATATTAAAAATAGGCCAAAGTGTAAATTTGGTCCCATATCTTTTGCTTAGTTCTCAATTTGATCCCATGTCTTTTTTTGTTGTAGTTTTGGTCCTATATCTTTGCAAAATGTTCCAATTTTGGTTCTATATCTTACAGTCAAGTTGCATAATTAGTCTCATATATTTGCAAAAGAATAAACTATTAGTTGATCCTTTTATAAAGATATGGGACCACTTTTAAATCTGATCCAAAGATATAGTACCAATTATGCAATTAACTCAAAGATATAGGACTAAATATGCAACAAAAAGAGATATAAAACTAAATTGGGACTGACCCAAAGATATGGGACCAAAAGTGCAATAAAAAATGAGACCAAATTGAGAACTGAGTAAAAGTTGTAGGACCAAATTTACACTTTAACCTTAAAAATAACAACAAAAACTAGATGCAATTATATTTTGAACTCGTGATAGAACAAATCTGAAAGTTTGATATAATTAAAACAAAACAAAAAATAATTTTAAGAATAAAATGAAATTCATTCTATAACTTAAGGACTAAAATAATTATTTGACAAAAAAATATGAGGATGTCTGGATCTTGTGAAAAGTGAAAACGTACATAATAATAGTAGTTTCTTAGTCAATTATCAAGTATATTTATAATGTATAATACTGGTTTTACACGTAGGGATATTTTTTAAAATTTTAAAGTTACAATTGGAGAGACCAATAATTTAAATATCTCAAAGCTGCATGTGTAATGTGTGTGTGTGTGTATTGGCCAGCTTGTAAACAATTAACTTTTATCTAACTTGTTTAAAATATTGATCTTATTTATAGATTGTAGTTTATTGGTAATGCAGATTAAACACGTGAGAATAATAATTTGGGAATAATAGCATATATTTGTGTATCAAATTAAGCAGTTTTTTTTATCAAAACAAAAATTAAGTAATCTATGATAATAAGAGTGTGAATAAGGCTTTATGTAAAAGAATTTTATGTTATAAACATTAAATTATATTACATTGTGACCGACATTAAATTATATTACATTTTTTTATATTTATGTTTTTTTTCGTCATCCAAATAGTATAAAGTTACTTAACTCTTTTTACTATTTCTTTTTTTTCATCCAAAACACTTATCACACATATATAATAATATAGATATAAGTCAAACTTTGATTAGATGAACCTCATAATAAATATATAAAAAAAATACTCTTTTTTTAAAAAATAAAATGAATATAAAGCAAAAATTAAAGAGGATCCCTTACATTTTCACCTAATATTATTTTTGAAGTGATTTAATCTAGAATTAGTGTCTCATTTTTTCAAAACAGAATGTTTAACTTATTTTTAAGTTTCAAGGATATAAACTTTTTAAATATAGTTTCTTTTTTTTGAAAAATTAAATATAAATATACATCTTAATTATCATTGAAAACATTATATATCAATTAAAATCAACGTTCGAAAAATTTATCATTACCAGTTTTTTTTTTCAAAATCATTACAAGTTATTTGACATTTGAGAGAAGAGACAATCTACAGAAAAAATATTATTTGGACAAGTCAATTCTTATCCATCAAATATTCGTTTATCATATTAAAATTCATAAAAATCTCAATATTAAAAAAAATCAATAAAAAAATTGAGTAATCCCAACAATCATCTTTTTTATATAAAACCCTTAAAAAAAGGAAAAAAAAAACAAAAGAAATTGTAAATATTATTAAATTACTAATAATGTGAGCAAGACATTTATCTTTTCAAAATATTGTTTCATATAATTGATTTTTCAGGTATAATTATTGTTTATAAAATCGGATCGAATTAATTGAACCAGAAATCGGTCAAGGTTTGGTTCGAATCACTTACAAAACGCCTTAATCCAAGAATCGATTGAATTGTTCTATTTGAATTTTTTTATTTATCATTTTTATATTTATGATTCAAATGTTAGAGAACGTTGATTATTATAACTTAAATTTGGTAGAAAAAATTATTATAAAATGTTACTTAGTGACACTAATATTAATGAATATTGTAAAAATTGACTATATTTATATTAATTCACGTTAATTTATAAAATTTGCATTTTATATGTCAATGTTATAATTATATTTTATAACTTAATTCTAACTATTTGAATTAGAATTTAATCATATTTAAGTTTTTATATTATTTATAATTTATTTATTTATCACCGGTTCAATCTTGGTTGGACCCTAATTGAATCATTAAATCTAGAACTATTATCTCAATCGGTCCAATTTTTAAACCTTGTGTATAATCCAAACACAATCAAGTAAGCATTGAACTTAAAAATAAAACAAGTCTCAATCTGTGTAATGGTCTTAGTAAGTCCTCCTAATAATATCGAACATAGGAATCAAATCTAAATCCGCAATTTGCAAATCACTGCCCCTTGTTGGTATCTCAAACTACAACTTTGAAATAAAGATAAATAATCAATAATCAATTTCAATCTTGGACATTTTAGGGCATGTTTGGGGATTCCAAAATGTCATCGAATCTCATCCAAGTAGATGAGATGAGATGATGATGAGATTAGATGAGATGAAAATGATGGATTGATGTTTGGATGATTTGAGAGAAAATGATGTTAAATAGGGTGTAAAATTATATAAAAATGGTATGTAATGATTGTGGTCGGTTGGAATAGGTTTATAGATTTTTTTTAATTTGTATAGGGGTAGAAATGATAAGAAATTACGATATGAGATGTAGATAATGAGATGAAATGATAGGTGTTTGGGTGTGGTTTGATTGAGATGAGATGATATTGGAAAGCGTGAGGATGAGATATTTTTGGATGAAGAGTTTAGGGTCCATCTCATTGGATGAGATGATAGACTAAAATAAAAATAACAATAAAATTATTTTAAGAATACAATTTGGTCCATAAATTTGTATTGATTCAATAATTAGTCCTTAAGATGTGTAAATTATAACTCGGGGCCCATAGAAAATCGCAACCATCAATAATCGGGTTTATTCATGAAATTCAATGACCAAAAAGTAACAAACAATAGTTTGGGGACCAGAATGCAAATAACATGGAAATAGTTTTAACTAATCTCATAGTTTGATAAACAAAACAGAATGAGAAATTGTTTTAACTCTTTTCAATTTTTTCAAAAAACTTCGTCAGATATATTTAAAAAAAAAAGAGGGATTGAATTGATGTTTAGACTCAAATATAACGAATATTTTGATGACCAAAATGAACTTATCACATAGTTTGAAGACTAGACTGCCAACAAATGTGAATATAAAACTTTTCCATTTTTTTCACTTTTTTTTTTTCAAATATGTTATAACAAGTTTAGAAGAAGATTGTATCTTAACAAAAAATATTTTGAATTCAATTATATATTTTAATAAAATAAATAAAAGAACATTGGGACAAAAAAACAACACTACACAATTTTTCATTCCATTTTTTTAAAAAATATAACAATAGGACTGGAAAAAGATTGTACCTTAAACAAATTTTTTTACATAACAGAGGGGAAAAACAAACAAACAACTAACCAAACGAAAAAAAAACAAACTAAACAGGAACCAATCTGGGCAAAGCAACTCCAGTAAAGTCATCCTGAAAAAAAGAGGTACAAAAAGATGGAGGGGTCTCAAGAATGGTCAACTGAGAAGTCGAGCTCAGAGCATAGTTGGCAATGGAATCAGCAGTTCGGTTACCCTCACGATGCGTGTGCGTCAAGCGGACATTCCAATTCCTTCCCTGTAAATTCCTGATTCTGTTCACAATATTATAAAAGGGATGAGTGATGACACAGCCACCCATAATCAAATTAACAGCCACCATGGAGTCATTTTCCATCCACAAATGATGCACTCCCATGTCCCAAGCCACACACAAGCCCATGAAGATACCCCAATTCAATTGAAATTTGGATAGAAAAAGACTTTTTAACTATGATACCAAACTTAGAAATTTGTTCTTTTTTCAAGAAAAAATAAAAAAAGAAAGAAAGGGGAAACTGATATTGTAATGATTATTATTAGTTTTTTTTTTCCAAGGGTACGATTTCATCCTTATCCAATTTTTTGTGTATTTTCTAGAACATCCTTATCCAATTCATAATTAATTAGCTTTGTAGAAAGTCGATGTGAACAAGTACAGTTCAGTGCCCTCGAGATCATCTTCATGTACATGCTATTACAAACCCAAAATTAATTTGTTACATATTAACATTATTAGTAGTACTCATAGCTATAGTTAATATCAAAGGTTTACTATTTCTATCTCAACACATAGACTTTAACATCAAAGATTAAAATTAAAATACTTGTAAAATATAGATATTGAATTATTGGAAAATTAAATATAAGAATTAAATTGTAACCTTAAATTATGTATGAAGTCTAAATGGTTACTTTTCTCGAAATAGTATTATCATCTAACTTTGAAAATGTGTTTATTTGAACTCAAAATGGAAACTTCAACTATTTTTTTTTTCCAATTCGGTCATTAAAAGATAGTCGAAGCTATTTTAGTCTCTCAAAATTTAAAATATATAATTTTTTTCAAATATTAAAATAATGTACATATTTATCATTTTTTATAAATTAGAAAGTATATTATTTTATTTTTTAATAATTACAAATAAACTATTTAAATCTTTTAAAGATTAAATTATATATTCTAACTTTTAAGAACTAAATTATTATTTCAATAATCTTTTGAGAAATAAGATAGTAATTTAAAGAGAGAGTTGATTTTAATATTGGTAAAAGTGTTCTTAATATCCAAACTTTATCTTGATATTTTGTCGTATGAAGACTTGCTTTTGCTATGGCTCCAACGAGTTCTCTTAACCGAGTCACTGTCTATGAGTTGTCGGTTCATTCTTCAAAGTTTTTTTAGTCACTTATATCTTATTTTTTTTATCAATTATACTCTCAATTTAAAAGTACAATTGACTAAAATATAAAATATTGAGAGTACAATTAATTAAAATATAAAATATTAAAAGTACAATTGAAATTGACCTCATACTTTGAGAATACCAAAATATTTTAATTTTAATATTTTTAAATTTTAATTTAAAGCCAATTTATTTGTTTTCATATTTAAAATTTAAATAGGGTAGAATGGTGAAGTTTATTATTAACATGGAGTTAATCTAAATATAAGCCATTTAAATAAAATATCAAATTCAAAATTTTGTAAGTACAATTGCTTTTCTTAAACATGCTTTCATCAGAACTAAATATACACAGGTTAAAGTTGAATTAGTGGGATGAAAGTTTCAATAATCAAACAGACATAAAAAAGTTATATCTAATAATACTCCAAACAAATTATCTATAATAAAAGGTAAACTGAATTAATAATTTAATTTTTAAAAGATTATTGAGTAGATATCTCATTTCTTGAAATACTAAAAGTCTAAAATGAACAATTTAATGTATATAATAATCAAATAATATACTCATTATAGAATAAACAAGTATATCATTTAACTTTTTTACTTTAATTCATTTAAAGGTTAAATTATCTGTTTTTTACTAAAAAAATAAATGAATTATTGTATTTTTTTATAAAATAAATGGTCAACTCAATAATTCTTTAAAAACTGAATTATTAATTAACTTTAAAAATTATTATTAGAAAGAGAAAATAGTTAAGAAATTATATTAGTAATAAATTTTGAATTAATTATCCACTTGATGCTCCAACGCGTGTAACTATAAACAAGGGTTGAAGCTAAAAATCTGTGTATGTCTGAGAAGCCTGCGCTTTACTTTTTTGCTTCGCCATGGAAGCAATAACCAGCTTGTCGAAACGAAACAAGTGTCACATCTTCTCTGAGGATAAGACTGGGTGGGATTAATGCATATACATCAGTATCAGAATTATCAGAATATGCATAAAAACAACATATAATTTCACTAGCCCCACCACATGAGGGAAAAAAAGCTCTAGAATATTTCAGAAGCTGCGAAAAAGGTAATCTCCCCTAATTACCCTAAATTCTCAATTCTCAATATTACCTCATATCTACACATTAATGCATTCTTCATGGTCCATGGATTCTTTTGTTTTGTTAATTTTAGCTACCAGCGAGCCCTATCTTTCGTCCTTATTCACGATGATTCTTTCCGTTTTCTTTCCTGTTTATAGTTTGAGTCTTTTCCCTTTTCTTCCTTCTACTTTTAGGGTTCGCTCTTCACCGACTTACGCTATCATCTCCTACTACTGCTAAACGCACACATCTCGAAATTCTCATCTCATCTAGAGTATTCTCGATTAACTTCTACAATTCCATATATATATATATATACAACATATATGTACACATAATATGCTTCAATTTGGTGATAAAAAAACCCCAGCTGATTGAACTATATTGGATCTGATGATGATTAGAATTTTACACATGCCTTAATTATGTGTTGAGATATTTGATTCAACATTGATTGATTTCGAACACTACCAGTTGCAGTGTTTTGTTAATTTGTGTGTTGTTTTGTTGAATGAAAGGGAAAACTATGACGAGGCAGAAGATAGAGATAAAGAAAATAGAAAATGTAGCAGCGAGGCAGGTGACATTTTCAAAGAGGAAGAAGGGGCTGGTTAAGAAGGCACATGAACTTACTACTCTGTGTGATGCTGAGATTGCTCTTATTGTTTTCTCTAGCACTGGCAAGCTCTCTCAATATGCTAGCTCAAGGTCTCAATCTCTCCTAATTCTCTCAAATTTCTCTCATTCCACTTCAATATCTATGAATGTATGATTCTTCATCCTGCTAGATTGATTGATTAGTGATTACCCTGCCATATGTATGTTACATGATTGCACATGACTATATATATATGATCGTTTTCCAGAGAATCTCAGTGTTTCTGTTTTCAATGATTAACAGTAAGTGCGTCTGGGTTTTAGTAGTATAGTTCTTGTTGTAATTAGATTGTAAGGAATTGTTATGAAATGATTTCGGAGTCCTATCTATTTTTAAGTAATCTCCAGAAATATAGGAAGTGTTGCTTAGACGCACAACTTCAGTTATGTCGGCAATATGGTTATGCCAAGCTGCCAACTGAAAGTCGGTGTATGGTCTTGGTATACTATATAATTTATTTATCCTTCCAAGTATATGTATATATTATGGTTTTATTAGGCTAGCTAAACATGTATGTAAAATAATTGTTTTGAAAATTATTGCTTCTGATCAGTTACTTACTTATAAATGCTAACTTGCAAAATAACTAGCTATATGTAGCGGTATGGTTATGCCAGACTGAAAGTCGGTGTATGTTTTAATATAATATATAATTTATCCTTCTAGGTAGATATATATCATGATTTTATTTGGCTATATTATATACACACATATACAAAACTCTATATATCTTATATTATATGGCTTCACCCCTTTTTGGTCGTCCACATTTTAAAATTATAGTACAAAATTAATAATAAGAGGAAAATTATTATTTGATCCCTTCTTTTTTATTGAGTTAACGATTTAGTCTCTCATTTATTTTACATACATATTTACGTGCCTATTAGGACACGCAAAACCTCTAGTATATGTTAATGTTTTGAATATTATTACTTCTTGTATGTTAACTAGCAAAATATTATATGTGGAGGCATGGTTATGCTAGACTGGAAGTCGGCATGTGTTTTTATATCATTGTTTTATTTGGCTAGCTAAACACGTACAAAAGCCTATATGTTAATGTTTTGAAAATTTTGGTCAAAACCCAAAAAAAGGAATTGTTTGAAAAATTATTGCTTCTATTATAATCAATTATTTATATACGTTCTACAAAAAAAAATATTTATATACGTTAACCTGCAAAATAACTATATGTGGCAGCATGGATATACCAGACTAAAGGTCGGTGTATTCGGTGTATTTTTTTCAACTAATCTTATATTATATGGCTCCACCTCTTTGGTCGTCCATATTTTAAAACTATAGTACAAAATTAATAATAAGAGGAAAATTATTATTTGATCCCTTCTTTTTTACTGAGTTAACGATTTAGTCCCTCATTTATTTTACATCTTATATTATATGGCTCCACCTTTTTCTGGTCGTCCATATTTTAAAACTATAGTACAAAATTAATAATAAGAGGAAAATTATTATTTGATCCCTTCTTTTTTACTGAGTTAACGATTTAGTCCCTCATTTATTTTACATNTGAAAATACAACATATATTTATATATATAAATAATTATATATTTATAAATTTTGATGAAAATTTTAAAAATTAAAATATTTATTCGTAATACGTGTTATATGTGTCGTTATTTTTTATTGTTTGTTATGTTAAAGTTATAAAAAATTAATTTTATATTTTAAAATTTATAATATGTATCGTACAAATGACACATCCTCAAAATGAAGTATTTATGCTTTATAGATTAAATACATTCGTTCATTATCAAACATAATAGACAAATATCACATTTTAACTAGCACTTTGTTGTAAATAAAATTTTGAATTATAAAACTTACAAATATTTTTTCCAATCATAGTTAAGTTGTAAATACCCTTTTAAACTATAAAATCTAGTAAATAGTCCCATAAACCAATAATAATCTTGTGTTTAACTAGTTTAACATCTCATTTAATTTTCATTTGATTTTTATAACATCTTTAAATTAGTTTCTTTTTTTTATAACTTTTTAGTAGAAGATGAAGGATTTCACGTCATATTTCTCCATCCCCCTCTCTTTTATATATGCTTATTTAATTTTATTTTCTTTGATTAACATCCTTCATTTTCTACTAAAAAGTTATAAAAAAGAAACTAATTTAAAGATGTTAAATTTTAAAAGATTGTGGAACATTCAACGGTGATTTCATAAATTTGATAATTGAAGTGGATATTTGCGAGTACACTGTAATATTGACTAAAATATATATTTCTACATAAAAATTCCCTAGTCTCAAAACACCCTTTAGGAATATATATTTGTAATTTTTTAGGCTTGGGAATTTTTATGTACCAAGGTTTTAAAAATTGGACTGGACATTATTCAACCGATTGAGATAGTAGTTCAAGGTTCAATGGTTTAATTGGGGTCTAACCGGAGTCGAACTGGTGACAAATAAATAAATAAATTAAAAATCTAAAAATGATAAAATTCTAATTCTAATAGTATGAATATAGTCAATTTTCATAATATTCATCAAGTGACATTTTATGATCACTTTCGCTATTAAATTTTGGTTTATAATTAACATTCGCTAACATTTGACCAATAATTATAAAAAAAAAAGGACAAAAAAATCAAAAAAAGAAAAAATAAAGTAAAAAACACACTAGAACGGTTCAATCGGTTCACCACCGTATCGAATCAACTTATTGGCCTTATGCTTTATTTCACTCTAGAGGATGAAAACAGAGATCTGTATTTGTTTCTAAATTCTCCGGGCAGATGGATAGTGCCCGGAATAGCTCTTTATGATACTATGTGATTTGTGAAACCAGCTGCAGAGATAGTATGTATAGGATGTCTAGGGCGGTTCTTGACCGGTTCACCTTGTTCTCTGTTTGGTCGATTCTTGGGGTGACTCGGACCGGCCTAGTGCCCGGTTCACGGTTGAACCGATCGGTCCGATCAGGTTTGGACATCCATGTTATGTACTGATGAGGGTTTGTAAACTTTTCGTACATAAATTATAAATAGTGAAGTTGTCCCAGTGCGACCATAAAGTAAGTCATAAGGCATCGAATCACGTTAAATTTTTAGTGTATGTTTCTTTTTTTCTTCTTCTTTTATTTGTTCTATGGGTTGCACTTTCGCTCAACAAGTTGTATCAAAGGGATGGTTTCAGCCTAGGGAGGAAGAAGGAAGAGCGAGGAGCAAGAGGATTGCCTTTTGTGGTGGGTTAGCCCGTCAACAACAGAAGAAGGTTCCAGTACCATGTCAAGAAAAGTTGGCTCTGCCTAATGTTAGATTTTAATTCCAATTTTGAAGTTAATTTTCAAGAATTTGGATTGGTTGTCTAATGGATTATATTGTTTGTGGTACTGGTTGTTGGTTGTCTGTTGGTATAGTGACGACTTTGAAATTTGAAGTTCCGTTATTTGATGGGAGAACGGACTTCATGTTGTGACAATGCACGATTCAAGACTATTTGGTTCAGTAGAGTCTTGAACCTGCATTGCATGATGAGAAGCCAAACGGAATGAAAGATGGAGAGTGGAGTACAATTAAGAAGAGAAGGCTATTAGCACAATTCGGTTGTCAATAGCACCACAAATTAAAGTGACTGTGTTGAAGGAGGCGTCCTCGAATAGATTGTGGGGCACGTTGAAGATCAAGTTTGTGTCATAAACACTCATCAACTGATTGATGATGAAGATGGGGGTAATGTGATTGACTATATTAATAAATTTAATGAGTTGGTATCTAGACTCTTGAGTGCATGCAGGGGAGACTATTACAGATGAAGAGTAAGCGTTGCTCCTGTTAGTTTTGTTACCAAAATCTTTAAAGCCACTAGTGCAGTCAATGTTGGCAAGAAAGATTACGTTAAAACTAGATGAGGCGATGACCACATTAAAGGAGAGTCAGAGCATGATGGGTGGTGAAAAGTCTTCCTGGGATAGTTATTTACTAGCGGTAGAGAATATTGAGAGAGAGGAAGAACAAGGGTGACCAACTTGAGAGAAGTACTGAGCCAAGAGACATAAGCATTATCGAGTGTCATTATTGTGGAAAGTTAGGACACATGTAGATAAGATGCCTAGACTTCTGGAATGACATGTAGAATCTGAAGGAGACGAGGGGCAAGGCAAAGTTGGCTTCTTATAATCTTCAAGTGAAGTCAATTTTGGACATGATTTCATGATTGTCACATAGGATGAAGAGAGGTTAACTTTTTTATAGAGTGAGATGATGCGAGACATGATTTACTGAGAAGTCTCACATCAGGCAAAACTAAAATTAAGAGAGTGAGAGGCTTGTATAAAAAGGAGTGAGGTGTGAACTTTCAAAATATACCTCACATAAATATATCATTAACTTAATTAAAGGATGTTTTGGGGTTGGAAATTTTTATGTATTGAGGAGGGTTTGTAATTTTTTCGTTCAAAGTAATTAGAGATGGTAAGTTTATGTTATGTGATCCATGAGATGATTGGAATGACACCAATCATTACTATAGGATCTTATTCTTAGCCATTGGAGCAATACAAACATTGTATGCAACATGAACATCGAATCGAAAGAAGGAGACATTGATAGAACCCTTTGTTGCATACTTGCATTGTATCACTAATGATAATATAAAACAAAATCAATCCTCTTGATGGACACTAGGAGAGGATGAGATTACAAGGGTAAACCAACACAATAACATAAACATATAGATATATAGCTTTCGAGAGTATCTCTCCCAAACCATTTTCCTAATTTTTCCTGCCCTGTCCTCACTTTTGAATGACATGACACTGGCTCTTCAAACAATGCTATTTTTGTCCTAATATCAGATTTGCCTCCTTAAACTCAAAAGGTGAGCAACATTTGTTTCCATTTATTCAGATTTAGGCATGGTTAGGAAAACCGGACCGGACCGGACCGTGAATCGCTGGCTAGTCCGGTCTGAGTCGCAGAGGAAATCGGCCATGCAGCGAACCGGAACAAAACCGCTCGAACCGGCGTTGAACCGCCATGAACCGGCAGTTTGAGGGGTTCGGCCGGTTCAGGCGAAACAATTTTTTTTTTGCTCAGGCGAAACGAAAGAGGAAATGGAGAGTCGGAAAAATCAGAAACGATTACGCCGGCATCGGAGGAGGTTGGATGCGTAGCTTGAAGAAAATGAAAAAGGGAGAAGGAAATGGAGAGTCAGAAATTAAAAATCAGAAACGATTACGCTGGACGATGAGTAGGGACGGAGTGAATCGGCGTTTCCAAGCTCTCCATTTTTTCTTCCGTTTCTGCGAGAGAATACTCCTTGCGGCGGATTCCATGGGGTTGGGTGATTTTAGGGTTTAGTTGTGTTTGTGTGCGGGTGGCTGTTGTGTTGCACTGTTGCCTACTTGTGCGTTTTTCACTTTTTTGCTTTGGCTTATTTGTGAAGCCCCTTGGTTACAAAAAAAAAAAAAAGAAGTTTATTTCCTTTTTGTCTTTTATTTTCTTGTTATAGTTTATTTCCTTTTTTATTTTTTATTTGATTGTGATTTATTTTCTAGGTGATTGTTTATTTCCTTTTTAATTTTTAGGTTGATTGTGATTTATTTCCTTTGTGATTTATTTTCTTATTATGTTTATTTGACTATCATTATGTTATAATCATAGTAATTTATTATTTTTTTAGTATATTACTTATTATTATATTATTTATTAATTAATTTATTTATAAACGGTCCGACCCCGGTTGAACCATTGAACCTTGAACCCCTACCTCGACCGGTTCAACAACCGAATCGGTTTTAATAACCTTGGATTTAGGTACCCCTCTACGGTTCAGGTACTCCTTGATAAGACCGTAACATAACCAGAATCTCCTTCTCTCCATAAACTCCACCATTCCTTCGACTTTGATCATAATCCTCTAGACCAATCCTTTCTACTAGTGGCGAGATCCATGTTGAACTCCTACCTCGACCGGTTCAACAACCGATCCGGTTTTAATAACCTTGGATTTAGGTACCCCTCTACGGTTCAGGTACTCCTTGATAAGACCGTAACATAACCAGAATCTCCTTCTCTCCATAAACTCCACCATTCCTTCGACTTTGATCATAATCCTCTAGACCAATCCTTTCTACTAGTGGCGAGATCCATGTTGAACTCCTACCTCGACCGGTTCAACAACCGATCCGGTTTTAATAACCTTGGATTTAGGTACCCCTCTACGGTTCAGGTACTCCTTGATAAGACCGTAACATAACCAGAATCTCCTTCTCTCCATAAACTCCACCATTCCTTCGATTTTGATCATAATCCTCTAGACCAATCCTTTCTACTAGTGGCGAGATCCATGGACAGCCAGAAAAGGTGGTTCCTAGTGAGCAGTCACGTAATGCACTTCTAACACTGTAAAAAGAGAATAGACACAAAAAGGATGAAGAAAAACCCTAATGCTATGATATCATGTAATTCAAAAAAGAGGAAATTTAGTTCATATATTCACTAGACAGAGTACAACTCAATATTTATAGGAGTAGCGGAACCTAAAATAGGAAAATTGAAATTTGATCGAATCCCTATAATTATTCGCTGTGTAATAACTAAGATAATATCCTAGTCAACTCTAGTTATTTTACATTGATTATATACATACAACTCGTAAATGTTCTTAATAATCATACATTTACTATATGATTTTACATACAGCAATCTGCCTTTTGAAGTCCTTTAATTTGCACATATTTTGATAGTTGCAGACTTGCAGTTTTAATTTTTTTTCACTGCCAATAACGTTGCAAATAACACAATACTTAGTAGCTAACTTAGTAATTAGCTAGCCTAAGTTTGGTCCAAGAGGAAGTGTAGTTATATTTGAAGTGTTAAACATGACTATCGTAGAAACATATTAATTAAAGCAAAGCTATCCACACAGAACATAGATGTGTGATCCTGATACCATTATCCTTAATTAGTTAATTAATTCAACGCTTTTGCTATTTTTAGCATGCAGCAGGTAATTGAAAGGCATCGTCTACATTCAGAAATTATAGACGGATTAAACCATCCGGATCAGGTAATTAGAGATCTTACTATAAAGATGCATACATTTCTTTTTTTGGTGGGGAAAGATACATGCGTTGATAATATAAGTACATAATAATTATGCATTAAAATAAACCTATATGTAGAAGTGATATTCACGTGCACGATTCAATATTGATACAATAGATAATGATGAATCTTTTAAGAAGCATGTTTCTGTGATTTTAAAAGTGTAACGATAAAATCAAGTGGGATGGGGGAATAAATAGTTTTAAGGGTCAGACCATTCAACATGTAAGATTGGTTTCATGTTACGTCAATGAAATTTTTGTTTTCCTCGCATGTGAATTTAATGATGTGTTGCAGAGTGTTCTGATGTGATGTACAGAAAGAGAGCATGTATATGTGTTGTTTTAGGCAACGAGAGAATAGGAGAACGTGTACTGTTGTGTATTGTATTTAACGCAGAAAACGAATGTGTGTTTGCCATGTGTTGTGCTAAGTAAGAAAGAGAGACATGCTTTGTGTTTGCCGTGTTTGTTATACAAAGTAGAAGTTAGTTATATGGGTGGAATTTCATTTTGACTCCTTGCTGCACATCAATCATCCATGTGTTCAGTCCAAAGAAAAAAATAGAAATATTGCTTCCGGAAGTTTTTTGTAGGAAGGTGTGTCAGCGTGTGCATGTAGTATTTAATTTGTTTTATCCATCCAGGCATGTTTAACATATAACTTTAATTTTTTGTTATCATCGTAAAATTGGAAATTCATATGTAGATTGCGAATGACATGACCTACAACATGCTGCACGAGGATTTAGCATGTAAAACTGAAGAGCTGAGGTAAGTGTGTGTCTATATATACAAATATAGATATATATAGGTCAAAATCTTGGTTCTTAAACTATAAGTTGAATTCTATTTTATTCTCTAAATCTTTTTATTTTGTTTTGATTCTCAAACTCTTTTATTCGTTCTACCATTAGTCTGAAACATAATTATATCTGATTTTTATCTTTATCTTCTACCTAGATAGTTGAGATGGACAATTTATCTCCCATACATGTTCAAATAAGTGAATTGACTGAGAAAAAACGAAAAATAATTTCCTTCTCAATACATATGGAAGATAAATTTGTAGTTTATTTTCTTTTCTAAAAAGGAAGATTTTCTTTTCCTCTTTCTAACAAGTCATTTATTAGGACATGTATGAAAGAGAAATTGTCCAAGTCAAGTGTCTAACTTAGAGATAATGATAAAATCAGACAAAATCATGTTTTAGACTAACCATAGCACAAATAGGAAAGTTTGAGAACCAAAACAAAATTCACCTTAGTTCAGGATCAAAACTAGATTTCAACCTATTTATATCTATATTTGTATGTATATTTACGTATAATTGACAATGCTGGGGCTGATGTCTCATTTGAGCCTAACCATTATTTTGAATCATTGAGACATGATTAATGACATCGTTAACAGTCAGTTGATGGGAGACAGACTTCAAGGATTCAGCTTTCAAGAATTACAGAAGCTAGAGGACTTAGTCCTAAGAGGTTTAACTCGTGTTTCAAAAGCAAAGGTTCGTATCCAACTATCCATCCTTGTAGGTATGATATATGCATCAATGATGTTGATTTGAATATTAATTAGACCACGTACTTTTCCACTTTTGTTTTTTGAAACATTTGAGTATATATGGTCATATAGAAAAAGGAAATCTGAGTTTAATTTGTGATATTGTTTTATCTGTATGGAAATTTGTATTGAGATTTCGAACTCAGATCCTTCCCTTCTCGTAATTGGTTGACAACTTTTTAATTTTTAACGTAGTCATACCAACTATTCTTGAGATTTATTCCTCAGAATTGCAGCTTATACGAATTAGAGTCATCATCACACTAGCTAAATAAAATCAGCATGCATGGAGCTTCTTAACTGACGCAAATGATTTATGTGTTTCAGGATGTAAGAGCTGTAAAAGAGATAAATGCACTCAAGAGCAAGGTACAAATTTCTTTGTTCTTTTTGTAGATTTAACAAAATGTGCTTATAGAGAGAATCATCCATAAACCTAATACTTATCTAGCTAGCTGCTATTGCATTTTACTTTCGTAATTAGTTTCTTTTTTATGTAGCTACCCCAAGCGAGGGAAGAGAACAGAAGATTAAAACAGGTGATATATAGGATTTTAAACATTTTTAATTTGCTTCATTTTGTAATTGTGTATATGTGTGCGTGTATGTATACATATTCCATCTCTGGCCTAATTGTTCATTATTCCTATATATATATATATATATATAATTTAATACAGATGAGTGTTGCTCGTGATGAACAAGGACATTCATCCGAGTTCAATAGGATTTGTAGCTCATCAGGTTGTTCTCCAGAATTGGACTGTCTTGACAAGTTTGGGTTAGTACTTTCTTCTTTAAACCTGCTTCTTCGTAAATGAGATCATTAATAAAATAATAATAAATGTGTGGTAATTAATACAACTTATCCCTTGAGCCTTTTTTTAGGGACTAGTTTGCAAGGACCAAAGGATTTAAGTGTATTGATTTTATGATTTTTAGGGACCACGTACATGTAACCTGAATTTTAGGGATTGAATTGTTAATTCCTATAATTTTTTAGGACTAATTTATATATTTACTCTTAATTATTACTCCTATTCAATTATCAAATCTGTTTTGTTAATTATGGGTGCCTTGGATTTTGAATGAATTGAGTTTACGTCCGTAATGTTATAAAGTATAAATATATAAATGATCTTGGAAAGTATTGGTCGTCAAAAATTTGTCATTGAAACTTGAAATATTTTATGTATATATACTAACTACTAGTACTAGGGAGTTCTTCAATAGAATTTTTTAATGTCAGTTTAATTCAGATATTTTTTATGATTATTGGACTAAGTTGACCTCACCATTATAAGAAACTTTCTGAACTAATAAATTAATAAAAAAAACTGTACGTTGTTTTCTATACAAATCTTTAAGAAACGATTTCTTTTCTGTATATACATATGTGTATGTGAGAGAGATCCGCAATCGTATATATTTCTGCTAACTATTGAAGCTATACTGACTTCAGATGATCTTTTCTGTATATGTTGCAGGTTGCCTTTGTTTAAGTAAATGCTTATTCAGAGGAGACCATCATTACGAGCTTTAAATCCTTTACTAATTCATTATATTCTATTTTCTTTGGAAACCAAACCATTGCAGTGATTTATTTATTTTTCTTCATATCCACTCACGTATACTCTGAAAAAAAAATATCATGATATATCTATCAATTTCTTGAAAAAGTCATATATATGCCAAGCAATTCAAGCATGTTTAAGAAAGGCTGGTAAATTCTTCCTTCAGTGTCTGAAGTTCTCGGATTTATCATTTTTGTTTACTTGAGCAAGATTAATTTAATTCAATTCTGATAAAATTAATATATGTTTTTAATGATCTTTTCGATCTCTAGAGTTTTATTCTGATTAATTTGAAATTATTTGCATTGTCCATCTTATTATGAAAAATAATCTTTAATAGTATTCACAAAGTTTCAAATCTATTGTACCTAAGTAATACTAAATTACTTAGTACTTACTAGGATTAATTTCATATTAATTAGTTAAATTAATCTAATTTGACGTAACTAATTAAAATAATTTTTATGAAATACATTTTGTTGAAGTGATATTTAAATTTTTTTTTAGAGAATATAAATTCTTGTAACAAAATTATATGATTGATGAGATGAGGTGTAATATATAAGATTGAAATCTAAGTGAGATTTTAATAAATTTAGATCGATCTTAAAATTAAAATTAATTTATTTAGATAAGATCGTAAATCACCTAACAAAGGCGATAGGGACTCCCTTATGAGGACGTTCTTCATCATGTCTCAAACTACTGATTCTCCAACAAAAACAGAGTTTGCGAAGGTGTCCTGGTCGTCATTGATTCTATGGCTTTGAGAAAAGCGAGATTTGTTATGGTCTGAAGTGTTGTGTAGTGAAATTCTTAACTTTTAAATCATGATGGGTTTATAGATGTTTTATGGAAACTTGCTTTAAGAAAGCAAGCAATTTAGAAGATGTTTGGTATGTCCAAGATTGTTGCATATGTAAAAGTTTGAAGTTTCATGCCTCAGTCAGGAAGAAGGACTGATCTGATTTTTTTTTTGCCTCATAAATGTATTGAAATGCCTTTAAACCCTTAATTAACAGAAAGAGTTACTGAGTTATAAACTCAACAAAACNCTCTTTGACATCCAGTTTCATTGTTGTTTTCTTTCCAATATAAAAATAGAAAGCCGAGAAAAAAAGTAACCCAACGAGCACGCTTTTCTGTAAATTTGATCAATTTTCTCTCTAACTCGGACTCGACTCGGTCTCACTCAATGACTCGGCCCACAAGGACGTCGTCTTCCTCCGCTGCCGCTGCATCCTCCGACAAGAAATTCGACGTCTTCGAGTTCAACGAAGACGATGCCCGTGTTGAGAAAGCGTCCGAGCGTATTTTGGGCAAGTTCGCTAACCCTAAGAGGAATCGCAGTTCCCCCATTACCAAGTACAAGTTCCTTCAAGCTTGTAAGTCGCTCTGCTTCTTCTTCTTCTTTCTTAACTATGTGTTTTCATGGTGTTTTGCTCCAAAATGATTTCTTCACTGCCTTCTTTGGTTTTTGTGAGTTCTGCATGCGCTGATCATTTGGGGGGGTGAGGAAATGGGGCGAGGAGGGTGGAGGGATTTTTAAAACTTAAAAGTCACTAGAGCTAAGCACAACATTTTGGCTTTCATTTTGTCTGAACTCTCGGAAGGTTTTATGGTTAGCTTGTTTTGTATTCTGATAATCAGTTGAAACTTAGGATTGTAATTCTAATACCCATTGAGATTCTTGAGAATCAGTAGGTGAAGAGAATCCAATGAAGTAAGGGCGGCCCAGTGCACGAGACCCACCCGGAGGGTCAAGATGTGCGGAGCCTTACCCCTCCATTGCAAAGAGGCTTTTTCAGGAGAGAATCCAATGAAGTAAAAGAAAGAAAGAAATTTTGGTAGAGATGCAGATGCAGATTTAGTGGCCATATATACTAAGGAGTGCAGGTGTATACTCATTGCTCGAGGCACGCATATCTAGTCAACCTGTGTCTAATTAATCTGCTATCCATATATACAAGAGGTGCATTCTCATTGCTTGAGGTTGAGGCACTGCACACTTTAGTCATCCTGAGTCTGGTTAATTGATATATTGCAAGTGCCCAAACCATTGACTAGCACTTCTTGCATGCGGCTCTTTGGCATCTAAAACTAGGACAAAACTTATTTGACCACCAAATAAACGTGGTAATGGTTGAAGAACTGGAACTTAATAAAAACAAAGTTTTAATTTAGTTTTTTTCTTTGTGGTAGTTGTTTCCTCGGGTCCTTTGCTTAAATGTTTATATATTGTGTTGCTTCTGCCTGTGGTAGGCTGATAGCAATTTTTTTTGCTTCCTCTTGCAGTTTCCGTGGTTATATTTTGGTAAATTACTACCGAGGAATTATTGCCATTTTGTTTCATATCTGTCATTGTTGGTTTTGTGCAGTTTCTCAAGGTCCCAAGAGTCCCCTTAAGAATATTAGCAGTGACCCAATTGACCTCGATGTTGAAGGTACAAGCTGCTTATGCAAAAAGTATATCATCATTTTTAAGTGTTTGATGATAGCTTCCCATTACTTTTTCTGAAACAGAATGTGAGTTTACCCCAGAATCAAAATCTTCACGGGAAGATGTTGGCAATAGTGGCATAGATCATCAATGCACACATGTAAATTCATGCTCAACGGGTGTATTTCTGCAAGACAGTGGTGGAAAAGATGAGAGCACTGGCTTTGATGGGTTTCTGGAAAGCAACTGTGAAATTAGAGTAAGTGCTCTTGTTCATTTTAATTTTATTGTGTCTTATACTCTTTCTTGATTAGGGGAATTTAGAGATGTTCTGGACTTCTGGTAACCATATTAATTTTTCTTCAGAATGAGTTGCATGAGGTAGTTTCCACTGAGGAGAACTGTAGTCAAATTAATTCTTCGTCAGCTTCACCTTCTACTTCAAGTTCAGCTGAAACTGAAGGTATTACTGTATGCTTAAAAGGTTGTTTAAGTGATTTGAAGTATTATTGGATTAATTGTTAATTAATACCTCTTATTTTATTCTTGTTTGCCATTACCTGACTGTTATTTTTAACCCTCATAATTTCAGTTTCATCAGAAGACCAGTCAATGGCACTTGGCTCTAGTGCATTTGAAATTGTAAGAATACCTGTGTGTTTATCAAAATTTTGGGTCCAAGATTGAAAACATATTTTCTCCCGAGTTTGTATCACTTTTTGAAATGCTCAAGTTATGCTTATGTTTTAGGGGAAAAATAATACGAAGAGGGTGGGACTGGTTAAGATGTACCGTCCTCGATTAAAAATGGGATAGAGAAAGAAATGATAATAGACATGTTATTATTCTAGTTGTCTAAGTTAACTTGGCTAGGATCATGATCCTCTCCATATATAAGGAAATTAAGAGAGAGAGAGAGCAGTGTGACCCACCTGGCCACCCATATGTCCATTCTATTTCTTTTTCTCCCACTTTGTTGATGTTATGAAAAGTACAATCCAAAGTTTCCTTTTTTTTTTATCACATAAGTATAATAATATAGTTTGCTTGTGAGCATTAAGAATTTAAGGTAGTTCTTCATTATAATAACTATTGAAGGATACATTATCATATGTGTTTGTGTCTGCATCATTTATACTATTATCTATTGCTTTATTTGGTTATTTTGATTTCTTTAGAGTTGCAAGATATATATAATATAGATTTCCTAGAGGAGAATTATATATGATGGGATATCTTGTTAATTGTAGGTGCTGATCTTTTATCCTACATATATTTTTAAGGTTTCTTAATGATAGAGATTGTGTCCTTTGAATTTATTCGGATAACTCAAATTTTGTTGTTGTTCTTGTTTTTTTAATGGGTCTGGTATACGGTTAGTATTTAGCACTTAGTCAGACATACTTCTAAAGTTTTCCTTAAAAATTTAGTTCAATTGTTATTGTACATGTAAATACATTTTGATGAGATTTGTATTTAATACCTGCTCTTAAATGAAATATTAAATGCTTAACTCAATCTTGTCAGGTGTAAGGCATTGAATTTTGTATTTAGAATCTACTATAAAATCAAATATGATTAACTTGTAATGCTTAACTCAATTATATTATTGTAAAATATTATACACTTAATCTTATGCTAGGCGACATGAAAAATAGATATTTGTCAAATTGTGTCAATATTTTCCTTGTTCATGTTGGTTAGATACCTCTTATAAACTTTAAAGTATCTTTCATTTGCAGAATAGCATGAAAATGGTGGTTAAAGTCATCCCTGATTTTATTCTTTATGGGGATATATATTCCACCAGTTCTTGGTTAATATTTTCTTGCAACTCCATGAAACTTGGAAGCTCAACTGCCAATGGAAGTGCAGGAATTCTTAAATTTGAGTGGCCAATTGACGATATTATAAAAATAGAGTCATGTTGGTGTGGTACGGTAAGCTACATCAGTTTTCCCACTTTGTTTCTCTTAACACTTTGGAATGGACGAAATAGAGGGGATGAGTTTGGAAGAAATCTAATTTAGGGGTGTAAATTTCCTACCTTGTTTGTTAAGCTAAGGGGAGTATTGAGGCAGGGGAATGAGAGTTTGAGTATATTTATTATTTAATCTTAGTTCTACTTATATCTGTCTCCACATATTTGGAGACAAAACAAAGAGAAATTTGGACACAAGCCTATTGTATTCTTGTTACAAAATTACCCTTTAAATGCCGTCTCATAATCTTACTGACACTGTATCATCCTTCCGCCTTTATGGATGTCCAAAGGGATTAGAAGGCTTTGTTATGTTATTATTGTTATTATCATTTTGCTTTATCCTTATTTTTTTTCCCAACTAGTTATTAATAGGTTGCAATATCTTGTAGGTTGAAACTGCCATGATCAATCTTCTCCTTAAATCAGAAGAATGTAGAGAGGCTGGAAATACTAAACAGGATCCAGGTTTAACTGCCTCTACGATTAGTTTGCTTGATCCTCCTTTTTTTTAATTTGCATAGATTACTATGTCTTTAATGTACTTACCTGTAGGACTAATGGGTATATAGTAATTGTTTGGCTTTTATTGTTTGCTAAATCATGTAAGAAACTTAACTGTGGACAAAAGAGTATCTGCTGATCTTTAGAATGCTACATTGTGGACTTTTAACAAGTCCTACTTCTATGCAGCTATTAACTGATGCAATCTTGTAATGGTTAGCGGGTTGGAGTATTGGTGAATTTAGCCTCTCCCTCTGGTTCTAGACCATTCAAGACTGTAGTGGATGGCAAGATTGCCTTTGTGCTATAGTGTACAACTCAGTACTTTAAACCACAGAATCTTGGAGAACATTTTGCATATCTTCCTTGTGTAGTATTCTTTTTTTGAAGAGAATGTGTAATTGGATGAGTTACTGTTGCCACTGTGTGATCCTTACATCTTCTGTTGTTAAATCATTTTGAAAATCTTATAATTTCAAATCATGGTGGTTTGGATCCTATCTTTCTCTTATGGTATGTTAATTAAAGATGAATTTTTTTCCTTGCTTTTTACATGTTTCAGGAAAAAAACTGGACATATTGATTGCTAGTTGTTATTTTTAAATTGTTTTATTGACTATCTCTTATTTGAGAGGAAGAAAGCTATCTCATTTCTACAAATGGCTATACCTTTTTCAAAATATCTAAGTAGTTAGTTTAACATCTGGTCTCTCCTAAATCTATGCAGGATTTAAGCAGCTGAAATTTGCAGTTTATGATCCATGCTGGTCTAAGGCAGAAGAGGCTGTCAAATCATTGGATGTCAGATATGAAAATATATGGAATGCAATTTCTGAGTAAGTATTTCATTGCTTGAGCCAGTAGGGATGGAAAACTGATATATAATGCTGTGATGATTGCTTCAATACCCTCTTGTGCTTTTTTTCTCTTCAGAAGAAAGAACATAAGTAGGGGTGTACAAGGGACTCGGCCGGCCCGACAACCCGCTGGACCCGCCCCGGCCTGAGGGTGTTCGAGCTGGGTCTAGTGTTTCTAGACCCGACCCGGGGTACTCTCATTTTTTAATTTTTTAATTTTTTTTTTTAAACTTTTACTATACATATTTATATTTTATACTACTAAATATTTTTTTAATTGTAAGAAATACATATTTATTATTATTTTTATCAATTATATATTAAAAATATATACTTAATCTTAATTAAATCAACATTTTTTATCAATTAAGTCAAATTAAATGTCTTTATTAATAAAAACATCATTAAATTGATCCAAAATTAATTGTTTTACCAATATATACAAGTTAAAAAATATATAAAATGAATAAATGATATTTTTTTAAAAAAAAATTGGCCCGGACAGACCCGCATCTGTCCCGGGCCGGCCACAAACCCAGCCCGGCCTGTGTACACCCCTAAACATAAGCCAGAAAAGAAGGGGGAAGGAAGAAGCCATATGTCTATCTAATCTAGACATTTTGGTTTGTCTAATTAATGTACAACATAGTCCTTTCTGGTATATCAAACCTGTAGTTTTTTAATTTTCTTTTGATGTGATGGTTTTGGTTTCTACATTGATTTTCTGCTTTTGCATTTGAGGAATGTCTTAATACTTGTTTTGTCTTTAAATAAGAACCTTTCACTTAAAGGTTGTTAATCTCATCAGTAGTTGATTGGCATTTTGTTTTATGTTTGAGGAATGTCTTATCCTCGTTTTGTCTTCAAATAAGAAACTTTAAACAACAACAATCAAAGCCTTTTTCCCACTGGGTGGGGTCGGCTATATGGATCAATTGACTCCAATGTGTTCTATCCTTGCACATGTCAACCGTAAGGTTATTGATAGATAGATCTTTTTGGATAGTTTCTTATTGATAAATAAGAAACTTTAACCAAATTATATAAAATATTTTGTATTCAATTGTTTCAGGTATTGGTTGTCATATTGTTTTATTGCTGTGCAGTGTTGATACAGATAACAATGAAAATTTTTCGGAATTTGGCCAGAACAGTGATGTCTCATGGAAGCATTATTTTCCCATGTAAGTCAAATAATCATATTTATTTCCGTTATCAGGTAACTGCTGAAATTTATTATATGGATATTAATTGCATTGGTACCTTATGTTGCACTGATTTTTTATGCCACATTTTAATTATTTAGTCTGTTATCTTTGTCAATTGTTGTGCTGGATGCATTCTCTGAACCGGATCTTCTTGAACCACTTTCCATAAATAAAATTGTTTGTCTTTTTCCTTAGAATATATTTGTAATCTCTAGATATACAAATAAATTTATATACTTGAGCTTTTGGGATATGTAACTATTGACATTTCCAAACGCCTTTTGACCAATTGGTCAAAATCCTTGCACTCTTGTTTCCATCCTCCGATTGGTTTAGATTTCAACACAAGGCAAGGTA
The DNA here is from genome assembly GCA_003254925.1 of Chamaecrista fasciculata. Classification (NCBI taxonomy): domain Eukaryota; kingdom Viridiplantae; phylum Streptophyta; class Magnoliopsida; order Fabales; family Fabaceae; genus Chamaecrista; species Chamaecrista fasciculata. The sequence continues at coordinate 79,297 of QANZ01046495.1, forward strand.
AACTTGTGCTTTGTCCGACTTTCAAGCTTGAAGTGGTTTTAAATTAGGAGCCGTGATCATGATTATTAAAATCGCAATCTTGGGTTGTAAGATCAGTCGAGATTGCGATCTCTTGAGATCATTGTTGAACAAGATCAGGATGTGAGAGATCGTTGTTGAACAGGATCAGGACGAGATCACGATTTTTCAACTGGGATCACAGTATCGAACGAGATCATCTGATCTGAGCGAAACTGAAATTCTGTTCAATTTTTTGACCAGTTCTGATCTCCTGAGTTGAGAAATAGGGCATCGTCTTTTTCGAACTCCAAAACGGAGCACTGTAGTCTGCTTCTGTTTTTGTTTGTCTGGCTTTGCTTCTGCATCTTTTTGTGTTTGTCATCTTGTTCGTCTCACTTTTCTTCAGTTCTGATTTCATCTGATCTGCACTTCAGCTTCTCTTCTGTTCTGGTTTTTTGACTTTCATTTATGTGCACTGTCCGTAGTCTAGTCTCTTTTTTGTTGGTTGTTGATGAATTGATGAATGATGATGATTGAATGATGCATGTATATGTAGACTCATTTGTATATTCAATATTTTATTTTTTAAAATTCAAAATCATCACAGTGGAGTTTTAAATAGGTTTCGATGGAAAATAAATAAGCTTTAAATTATGTATATGTGAAAAATATTATGAAAAAATAAGGATAAAGAGGATAACATAATTATTAATTGTAAGTAATTATTTTTGTAAACAAGTAATTTAGTTTCTATATGATATTATATTAAACTATTTATAATAATATTTTATATTTATATATATATATATAAATTTTTTTTTTGTATTTAAATTTAACAACTTATGATCCTTGATCCAATCTTTTGATTTGGTCTATTTTATACTTCTTGCGATCTCTTGTGAGACATCGATCTTGATAACCTTGGTCGTGATAGAGATATAATTGGAAACCATTTATGAGCCCACACCTATTTGAGTAATCTTTTGGGACGGTTGGTTTTTGACAATAGAAGAAATCTAACCATTAAGTTTTAAGGTTGTCCTTGCCTCCTTGGTTTGCATTTACATGTAACTCTTTGGGAGTTGGTTCTGACAGGTCAAGTCTTTTTGATTGCTGTGCTTGTGTTTTAGTTGATCTATTTTTGGTAATCTCAATCAGTTTCTTTATTGACGAAGAAATGCTTACTGATGTATGTAATATCTTCTATTGCAGTTTTGATGAGACTATGGATGAGGTTATTTATCCAAAGGGGGATCCTGATGCTGTTTCTATTAGTATGAGAGATGTTGAGCTTTTACAGCCGGAGACTTTCATTAATGATACTATCATTGATTTTTATATCAAGTAAGCATGGTAGCAGACACTAACTTTTTGCCTGGCTTCATTTATGGTGCTATAATTGACTTTTATTCTGGTGTGAGTATTGCTTATAGTCTCTCCTCTCTCCCCCGCACAGAAAAAAAGAGACATGTTTAAAATCTTATTCACTATTACTTCTCTTCATCATTGGATCATTTGGGCCTTGAAAGAAGTTTAGTTGAATATCATGGGCTAATAAATTGTTTTACGTAGTCTTGCACCTATTGATTTTCTTAAAATAATAGTATAACACTTCAGAGGATTAGATATACCTTCTCTTCCTATACTTCTTGTTGATAATCATGAATCAATAGTTAATCTTCCTTTATTAAGTTAGTTGGTCAGTATAATTATTAGGTGGTTGAGTAGTTCAACATTTAATGTTCTAGGTGTTTTCTATGTGTATTTATATGTGAGCAAGCTTCATTGTAATGAATCAATTCAAAATCTTATTCAATGAAATATATTTTCAACACTTCTTAATAACCAAGGTTTGCTAAATCTGGCATATTTTTTTAGGCATTTGAAAACCAGAATCCCACCTGATGAACGGAACAGGTTTCATTTTTTCAATAGCTTCTTCTTTCGGAAGCTTGCTGATTTAGACAAAGATCCAACATGTGCTTGTGATGGTAGAGCAGCATTTCAACGAGTACGCAAATGGACAAGGAAAGTGAACCTTTTTGAAAAGGATTATATCTTCGTTCCCATAAACTATAGGTGGGATAGTAACTGACATCATCTTGTGTTTTTTTTTGGAATTATGCTGCATTCTGATAAAAATTGTTGATGCATCTTGCTAACAGTCTTCACTGGAGTTTGATTGTCATCTGTCATCCTGGTGAATTGACATACCTGCAAGGTAGGATCTTCTTCTTTGAGGTGTTCTTATGTGGTTTATTTGAGCATTATCTAATTTGTTTGAATCTCTAGCCGATAAAGAAATTGAAGAATCTTCCAAGGTACCTTGCATCTTGCACATGGATTCCTTAAGAGGGAGTCACAAAGGTCTCAAGAATGTTTTCCAAAGGTAGCTTTCTGATTGCTCAGATTTATGAAATCTCCTTTTTCTTAGTTTATGATGGTTTGGAAGTTATGACAAATATTTAGAGAATTTGTCTTGACTTTTATTCACTAAGCTTATAGCTTTAAATAAGGGACCATGGCAACAGATTTTCCATTTGGATCCCTCAAATATATGCTATGTACTATGTAGGATATCTTATCAGATCCTGTCATATAGGAATAATTGAAATTCAAAAAACATAGCAGAAAGGACACATATCCCAAGAGATAAGACAAGAAATATCAATCAATTTAAATAAATCAATGGGATGACAAAAGTGCAAAGCTATCGGCTGCCTTACAATTCAATTCAACTGGTGATGGTCTATTTTTTAGTTTATCTGTTTATATTGAAAAGCCGCAAAAATATATATATATATATATATGTATATTTTTCGCGCGGGGGCGTTGTAAAAAAAACAAATGCACTAAAAGATGCTGAAAGGAAGCAAACCATCATCTAAAAACAAAATTATGCCAAATTGTAACTAGAAGAAATTATAATGACTGATAATAAGTGTTTGTTTCTATACCCTGTGACATGGCAGTTACCTATGTGAAGAATGGAAAGTGAGGCACACTGATATGGTGGATGATGTTTCTCCAAAACTTTTACATATGCGATTTGTCTCACTTGAGGTATTCCCTTCCCCCTCCCCTGCCATGTTCCCCATGTCAATATAGGGTTTGTAACTGTTGTTTTATCTATGTTTTTCTTTCCATTTTGTATCAGCTACCCCAGCAGGAAAACTTTTATGACTGTGGTCTCTTTCTGCTCCATTATGTGGAACGTTTTCTAGAGGAAGCTCCCATCGACTTTAGCCCTTTTAAGATCACAAAATTCTCCAACTTTGTGAGTGAATTCCCTTTGCATCAATAAGTAAATTTGCTATATCTTTATAACCTGAACTGGCGATCTTAACTATAGGATGTTGTTGATCATTGATAAATTTTTAATATATAATTTAAAATCACCTTTGACTCATGATTCTGTAATCTGGTGACTTGTTTAATTGCCTGTTGACAATATGTTTGCCGTTCAGGCCCAGTGACACTGCAACTTATCAGAATGCATGAGCAACAAATAATGAAGTCAATTCACTTGTTCATTTAATTCAGCATAAGCAGAGGGTTTGGCTAAGTGATTTGTGGAGGGTGGATACAGCTTTCCTGTGCAATTATTTTTGTATAGGAAAGTTCTTGGTGATAGTAGTAAACAAGTATACTATATGCAATTTTTTTGAAATTCAGAAGTCAGTCTGTGAATTGCACGAGATATGGTGCTCCCATAACATTTGCCTTTACTTTTCCTCTTTATTATCCAAAGTTTGTAAGAGTAATTAGTTGCTTCACGAATGAGGTGTCTTGGAACCTGTACATATTTTGGTATGCTTCTACAAGCTTGCCAATGTTAAATAGTGATTGTATCTGACATTTGTGCCATGTTCTCTTGTTCTTCTTACTGAATATCGTTTTACTGCCACTTATACTTAATGATTGTGCAGTTGGATTGATGGTTTGTATAAGATTTTCGATGTTTTAGTTATTTATCTTTGGGAGTATGATTATGTTGACTTGAGTTTCAAGTCTGAGTCACAGACTTCTTTTGTTTTGTTTTGTTTTTTTCCCTCTTAACTATTTTTGTCCTTTTCAGTTGACAAGCAAGTGGTTCCCTCCAGTAGAGGCTTCTATGAAACGAGCCCATATACAGAAGTTAATTTACAATATCTTCCAAGATAGTTCTCAGAAAGCACCCTCATCTGATTGCATTGGCAAAAATCCTCCCTCCAAGGTATTAGGATTTGTCAAGCACAGTGCAGATTCTTCCGTGGGGAGTTGCCGCCCCACATTATGGGGTGGGGATAGTGTCTGTTCTGCTAAACAGGGGACTGATATTCAGTTCCCACCAGCTTCCCCTGCAAGTTTCCCATGCTTCAAAGAACCAGGATCTTTTTTCAAGGACTTGCAAGGAGCTGTTGTAAATTCATCTTCTGCTAATTGTCAGCAGGTGTTAGGTAGTCATCGTAGGGGCTTCATGTCAACAATAGAGGTAAATGAATTCAAATTATTTAATTTTTCCGGTGATTATATAACATTCAAATATTTTGTTCTTGTTTTGAGGGATAGTGTAATTTTTTACCTCCAGACATCCCTGTGTTGGACACTTGGACAGGACAAAGTATCTGCTGTGGTTGGGGAAGGGGGGGCTTAGGGGTTAGGTGATATGAGAGCCTTCTTAGAAGAGTTTTGAGGCGCTTATATGATTGTGGCCATTTATTTCACCTTAAGGAAGCTTCTGGGTATCCCTAATTGAGGCCATTTTTGTTTTTTGTTTTGTTTTCCTGTCATAGATGGTTCCCCCTCTTGATGGTTTTGCATTTAACTGTTGATTTCACATCCAATTGGAAACCTGAGAGAAAGAAAATCAATTTGTTGATTATGACACATCTTTTGTCCGAATAAAATGTTTAGTTACGAAAAAACACACAAAAGCACATTGTTTCACAAAGAAATATAAAAAGAAGAAAACCAAGAAATAAATTTTACAGTTAATGGATCCACCTCTTAGAGCAGTTAATATGTTGAAAATCTCAAAATGACTGTTATGCTAAAATGTTTATAGACCAAGGTAGAAATATCACTTATTTTGCTTGAAAGCAGGAAATTGAAGAGGCCAATGAAGAAGTTGCGGCATCACCGTTGGTCATGGAAGATAATCAAGTCGCAGTGTTGGCGTCCGACTTGTCTGATTTCCCTTCCTCATCATATTTCAGCAAGGATATCAGAGCATCGGAAACATCATTGATTGGAAACGCGACAAATTTCATAGAACCTATTGAAGAACACTCAGGAGTATCTCCTGGTGCTCTCTGGAACACACTGGATGGAGAAGCTCGAGAAGATCAGCCTCTTGATATTACCGAAGGGTCTTCTTACCTTTCAGACAAGAATGACAGACTTGAGTGTTGTTCTTCAGCCCCCAGTGAGGATCTTGGAGACTGTGTTGTTGAGGATTCTCAAGAAGCAAATGACACACAAAATGTTGATGCAACTGTAAAATCTCCTACTTCCTTGCAGGAGAACATTAGTCCACTAACTCAAAACTTTGACTTGTCTAAGATCATCGATATTGAAGAAAATGATGATTCAGCTTCTGAATCTGATGAACAGGAAGCCAAAAGGCGAAAGCTTATGGAAGCTGGCGCTGAAAGGCAAATTACAAGACGACACTTGTCAAAAGAATCTTGCCTAATCTCTTTGTGAATAGCTCTAGTAGCAGAGAACTTTATTTTTTGGGGGAAATTAAGTGTTCATATTTGGAAGTAGAAACCTGGTTCCTGATTGATCGGAGGAAGATAGGGATAATGAGAATGATAGTGATTACAGAGCTTTTGTCATAATTTGTAGTCCTTGGATTGTATAATATGTGTATAGGATCTTACTCTAAATATATGGAACAGCTAGTCTTTTAAAATACTCTATATTTTAACATATTTGAAGCTTTAAAAAGAGGTACAAAGCATCACCAACTTTTTTTTTTCTTTTTTTCTTTTTCACTATATTCATTCCGCTTTTCATTGGTTTATGGGAAGGATCTGCACCGCATTAGTTCAAAAAAACAGAAAGAAAGAAAACACCTATGGTATGTTCATTTATTTTCACTAATAACAGTTGTAACTAAAAAACAAGTTCTTACATTGGCGTATTCTAAGACACTATTAGTCTAAAACCTTAAGATTTAATTTATTAGGAAACGATGTTATTCAATGAGTTAATTAGAAATCTTATATTGAAAATTAAAAATAATATTTTAAAATTAACTTTTTTATTTAAGTTCAACCATGAAGTACTTCAAAATTTATCGAAGTGGTTTATTTAATTAAATATTTTAATTAAGAAAAAATTCAAGTAAAGTTTCTTATATCTCTACTATAAGGTTCCTTCAATCATGAACTTCAGAAAAAAAAAATCATGAACTTGATTTACATTCTCTTTCTTATATGATTGGTCATGCAAAGATGTGTGTTTTATGAAGCATGGACACTTCATTTTAACAACGTATCGCTGTGTACACATTCACACGATACATATTCATAAGTTTTAGAATATAAACTTAATTTTTTTGTGACTTTATCATGACAAATAATAGAAAATAATATCACATATGATATATATTACGGATAGATATTGTAATTTTTAAAATCTTCATCAAAATTTATGAATTTTTAATTATTTATATATATAAATATATGTTGTGTCGTGTCGTATAATTTTAAGAATCTAGCGTCTTAGTGTGTCTGTGTTCGTGTCGTGCCTCGTGTTTGTGTCAGCGTCCATGCTTTATAGTGTGTGTTTAATATTTTTTCTTTACCATGATTGATTATGCATAAAATTTTTTGTCACATTCAAATATTGATCGGATAACCTTATAGCAAAAATTTAGATAACCTTACCTAAGTTTTGCCCTTTTAATAAAGTCCCAAACTTATCTTTTTTTTGGTACAAAAAAACTAAATATAATTAATTTTTTCTTTCAAAAAGAATTATTAGAAATATTTAAAGAAGTGTATTTAAAGTTTAATCTAATCTAAGTACTGGTTGAGCCGTTGAGGTGAGGAGCAGAGCAGATAGGACTTAGGATGCGAGAGTAGCCTCTACCCGATTCCTTCCTACCTTACTCTCTCGCCGGTCATTCTCTCAGGTGCCTCTCCGGTGGCATTTCCGTTTTCACTATTCCATGCTTCTTTTCTCTTTTTTGGTTTTTTCTTTTCAATTTTTTTCCCGGCGATGTTAATGTTTGCGTTTTCCGTTCATTTATTATAATAGTAGTATTGTTCAATTCATCCATCGGACCGAAAACGGACTATTGTTTGATTACCAATTTCAATGTTAAATGGACCACTTCAATTTTCACTTGTTCTCGTAATGGATATATCCATCTATTTCCTTATTCTTCGTTCTTCTATCACGTAAGGGTATCCAAAAATGAGGGGTGGGTTCAACTAATCAGGAGTTTTTCTGTGTTTTATTTAATGCTGATTGTGACTCGGTATTTCTATAATTGAACTGTGTTATTATTGACACTTCAAAATTGAGTCAGTGTTGTGCTTTGTGGATTTCGGAGCCTTTCTTTAGTCTTGTGTTGGCATTTATGCTTGCTGAGTTCCAGACTTCCAGTCTCTGATAGGTTATGATTTGATCTTTCAAATTTCGTCCTTCTTGTGACAGGAAGTGCTAGTTAACGCATTTCAAGTTTCAGTTCTATTTGTTCTGTACTCCCTTTAGTCACTTCTCACGTTTGCTGTCTTAAGAATTTGGTGTGTTTGTGATTTCATTTGATCTTATGAATTGTTAGGTTGATCTTGATAACCTGCTGAGTTCTTCACCTTTCACCTTACTCATTCCCATGTTCAACTAAATACATATAGACTCCTCAAACTATAAGTGATTTCAATGGGAACATCCACTGCTGCGAGTTAAGTACAAGGAAATATAATAGCAAACTGCAGAAAACAAAGGGATATGCCTAGCTTTCAAGAGCCTAGGATCTCTCCATTGAAACCTCGTCAAAGTCTTACTTTTCACTCCACACATCCACTCTCTGATATCTGCCTCTGTGGCTTTCCTCTCTCTCTCTCTCTCTCTCCTTCAATAGGTAAATGGACCTGCACCCAAGGCCCATCTCCTTGGACCCTCATAGATCTTTGATATGTATTGATGATGCTAGGCTCATCAGTTTTGCTCCCTTTTTTTTTAAAAAAAAAAGAAATCTGATATATTCATAGAGCCACTGAGTTTTCTTTTATAATGGATTATGTGATAGTTTAAGTGGACTTTAATTTTTCTGTTTTTATGACTGAAAGTATTGACTTTACTGGGCATGGACAGATCTATAACTCTAGGGTTCACGGTGATAGTTGAACATCCACCCTTGAACTTGAATTTCAATAAAGTTGAGCATTCATCTTTGTCTAATGTGAATATGATTTAGTTGGATTTGTTGAAAAGCAGTTCTTTAAATGGTTTGACTGCAAGTGCCAAGCATCCTATTTATATTATGCTTGTAATTAATCCAATATGTTCTGGTTTGAAGTTTAGGCTTGCTCATTTTTGGTTTAATTGATGGCACATGATGTGAAGCTGCATATAACTTTGTGCAGATTACAATCCTGAGAACTATCAACAAAATCTGCATACATTTACTACCAACCAGAAATTTCTGAGTTTATTGTACATGGCTTGCCATATCAGGCCAGCCAAGCTTGCAACTTCAAGAATCCAAAGCTGGTGCAGCGAGCCAAGCTTTACCAGGCCAGCTCTAAAAGTTGGCATGAGGTTCTCATCATTTTTGCAGGACACGTAATACCTTGAAACCTGTTTCGAAATTTAAGTTGTTCATACTCCTGTGTTTTTCACGCAGTCTGATATAATGCTGATTTTTTTCCTTTTACTTGTCTGCATGATATAATCCTTTGGCAACGCTGTCTAACAATTTTATTGAAGTCACATAATTGGATATTATGCATCTTTCTAACAATATTATACACTGTTCTTTTTCTTCCATGGTAATGCAGAATTTTGGCATTTCTTTCTTTCCCAGATAAAGCTTTTTTTGTTGCATTTTAATGGTTGCTAGAAACACCCACAACATCACAAGTCTAATTGGGGGCATTATTTCTAATGTATGCTGATTTAGTTTCTCAGTATAAAGGGAATAAATCCATTGTTTTTATACATGTACATGCAAAATCAATTGATTTTCAATACCTTGCTTCAGCTTACTGGAAAGAAGGTCAGGATGGAAAATAGCATTTGCCTTGAACACAGATGGAGTTTCAGGCAACAGCGAGCAACAACGCCTCAACGATGCCAGTTCCAATTTTGGCGGTACACGATTGGGTAGGATTCTTAGTGCAGGCGGCAAACAACTACTTGAAAAACTGAACTCAGCCAGAAAGAACTTCCCCATGAAAGTATTCCTACTACTTTTGGGTTTCTACACTGCAAATGCACTCGCTACAATCCTTGGGCAGACCGGTGATTGGGATGTACTGGTTGCCGGTGTTGTAGTGGCTGCAATTGAGGGGATTGGTATGCTCATGTATAGAAAACCTTCTACTGTGAGAACTGGGAGGTTGCAGTCATTTGTTATGATGATGAACTATTGGAAAGCTGGTGTATGCTTGGGTCTCTTTGTGGATGCTTTTAAGTTAGGCAGCTAAAGAACCCCAAAGCTTGTAGTATTTCATTTTTTTGAGGTCATGGGTGTCCTCACCTATCCATTTTAATGGTCAAGACGAAAATTAATCCCATTCAAGTCAAGTAGGATTACAAAAGCAACAAGGCTCTCACTCTTAAGTATTTAACAGAGCTGCATTTCCAAGTGTCAAATTTAAAACTCTTTGTTAATCTAGATCAGTCTCCAACCAGTTGATCACGTGCCTGGTAAAGCTTGTAGTAATTAACCCTTGTATTCAACTTCCAATTTAGCATTGTATCATAAGTGACTCTGATGCAATATATTTCCATTTTTAAAACTCTGGTTAGCCAAAAGTTTGGCTCCATTTCTCTTTTGTTGCTACCTTAGTTTTATGAACATGGTGTACATTTGTTGTGATATATGAATAGAAGAAGCATATAATACGATTCCTTATTCTGTAAGATTAAAGGCCGAATTCAGTAGATGAAAAGCATATATTTTTAGGAACTAGGAAAAATATGTATTAGAAGAAGAAAGTATTATACCTATGAAATAAATCTGTGTGTGATATTTTTCTGAAGGATAATCCAGTGGATGAAATCTATTTTTTTTTTAAAAAAATAAACGATGCCTTATAGTATCATTTAAAATTAAACAAATGTTCAATAATCTGTAACATTGATTTTTTGAGCTTATTTTATTTAATTGAATGAGTTTAATGTGTTCATTTAATATATGAGTAGTCTCTATTCAATAAATGAAATAGTCCAGCCTAATTCAAACTTTTGAAAAGTGAAATCTTAGTAACGTCTTACATATATATATACTAGGAGCTTTGCATGTCCTAACGGGCACGCAAATATGTATGTAAAATAAATAAGGGATTAAATTGTTAACTTAGTAAAGAAAGAGAGACCAAATAGTAAATTTTCTCTTATTTTTAATTTCATAGACTATATAGTTTTAAACATGGACGACCAGAAAGGGGTAGAGCCATATAATATAAGATATATATTGGGAGTTGTGGGATTCACCATCCTGCTCTTGCAAACACTTAATTAATGCAACACACATATATAAACCTCCACATTCAGCTTACTACTGCATCTTCTTTCTTTTCTTTTTATTGATGGAATTACAGCATCTTCTTTCAAAACTATATAATTAAGGGGCAGCACAAGCAATAATACATCCATTACAATCTACTTGTTCAATTGCCTCATGGCTTCTTCATTCCATCAAACAACACTTGGTTGGCTATTTTGGCTCCACGTTCTTTTGCCATATATAGACCTACGTGATGCATAAATTCCTGCAAAATGGTACACAATATTTAAATGCAACATGCACTTTTTATGACAGCAAAAGAAAAGCGCTGCATTTTTTCTGTTTTATAAATGAACTATAGGTGTCTTCTACGGAATTGTACCTATTTTTTAACGGTAGAAACAAAAATTAATATTAATCAAACCAAAATACTATAAGAATGGAAAAATTCTCCCACAAAGCATTTAATTAATAACATATATATGTCAGACACTGATGCAACATTTTGAATATTGTTGTCTCATATTACAGTCTATATATATGTATGTCCTAATTAAATATATGCTTCTTTTTTAGTTATAGTAGTTAATGAAATGTGTGGAAGCAAGATTTAATTACCTGAGGATGAGCTAAAGCTCCTTTGATGTTTCTGGCAAGCTCAAGAGGGAAGTCAAAGGTAGCACAAGCATTTGAATAGACCACAACATTCTCCAGAGGTTTCAGAAAACCACGGTTTTTACCTGACATTGTGGAACAAACAAAGTCCAGCACACATATGTCTGTGCAGATGCCCACTACCACCAACTTCACCAACATATATAAACCAAATCATATAATATTAATTACAATTACAATTATATATATATATGTATATTTATATATGTATATGTATATGTACACTTACAGTTTTGATGTTGTTCTGTTTGACCCAATGCACAAAAACATTAGAACCATCTTCTTCCATTGAGCCCAAATATCCATCAAAGCAATCTTTACGCCTGATTGTTACATTTGGTTCACTCCCCAGCCATCTTAAAGCTGCAATTTGAATAATTAACCAATATAATGCTTAAACCAATATACACAGAGGACGAATTATTGACAGATCAAAAAGAAGAGAAAAATTAAATAGGATACCTGGAACAAGATTTGACTCATCTGAACCAATAATACAGTGAGGAGGATAAGGATCTTCTGGCTTGTTTGGATGGTGAGAATCCAGAAATGCCATGATTGGCAGTTTCTTCTCACAGAACAATCTGGCTAGCCTTGCTGATTCATCAATCATCCCTGATATCTGAGTATTGGGTTCTGTTGGAGCCTACAAATTAACACAAACACTCCATCAACTCTTGAGGTTACTTTTCATCCTAAAAGAGTCAACATATAAATCGATTCTAAAAATACACCACTTAACAATTTAGTTTCTGAAAGTCATAGAATCAATATCTTTTAATCTTTTTATTCCTGTAAGTTAAACAACTAAATTGTGTATTACCTCCATTCGATGATTAAAGCGACTCTATTTTTTTTTAAGAGCAAAGACAAACTGAGAAATTCTAAGCAAATCATGATGAAAAAAAAAAAAAAACACCTTTCAAATTAAACTACCTGATGAAAACAAAACTTAATCTAGATGAAATTCAGGAATTTCCTCTAATGATAACAAAACCAGAGTGTTTGATAAATTTTAAACTAGTAAAGGAAATAAAAGCAAATAAAATACCAGATTTCCAGCACCAACTGTGCAGAAGCCATTGATGATGTCCACAAGAACAAGACCATTCACAGAATCTTCATTCAAAACCACACTCTCCTGCTCCAAAGGGATCTCATTCTTCAACAATTCAACAATCTGTGACACCATCTTAATTTGCTTCTCTCACTACTCTCTCTCTCTCTCTCCTACTCAAAGTGATATATCAACTATCAAAATACTTGCTACTTTTATAACATCTTATATTATATGGCTCCACCCTTCCTGGTCGTCCATGTTTAAAACTATAGTCTATGAAATTAAAAATAAGAGAAAATTTACTATTTGGTCTCTCTTTCTTTACTAAGTTAACAATTTAGTCCCTTATTTATTTTACATACATATTTGCGTGCCC
>QANZ01046495.1:101533-136050 GCA_003254925.1 Chamaecrista fasciculata
AAAAAAAAGACTTTTCCTCCTTAAATTAAATAAGTTCTCTTGCTAAAATTTGTGGCATCAGTTCCACCTAATTTTCGTCCTGGAAAAATTGCCAACCTTTATGAGATATATTTGATTTTATTTTGAGATCTATGCCTCTGATCTTGCCGCATATTCATTGCAAACTACAAACTGTAGGCCCCCTTTTTTTTTTTTTCTTGTAAGTGCTATTATTCTTCCTTGTCTAAGCCTTATTGTTCAATGGTGAAATGAAGGTCAGTGAAAAATGTTGCCATGTTAGTGTTTGATTCCTTGGCTAGTACTTTCAGGTTTCCATTGACACTCACCATACTCTGCAAGTGCGGAGACATCTGACTTAGGCAGATAGACATAAACAATTTTGCATATTATAGAAGACATAGTTACCGAAGTTCGATTAATTTGTTTATTTCATGCGTCAACTATTGATTGTTTTTGGGGCAATTTATAATACTTCTGTTTCAAGTTCCTTAGTCCAGACTCCGTAGTAGAAAGTATCTTTATCTAGTATTTATTTGAAGCAGGCCCAATACAGATAACTACATATTTTAATACCCAAAAAAAAAAAAGCAAGGTCCTTTTGGCTTGGCAAGTAGTTGTCACAGGTTATTGCTCAACCTGAATAAGAAACATAACCATTAACCTAGTATTAGTAATTGCTAGGGACTCTTAGCCATTAACCATTGAGGAGTGTTGACATTTCCTTTGTTCTTTTTCAACTATTAACTTCAAACTCTTAATTATTCACAACAAGGTAGTCAAGCTTGCCTTAGGCAAGAGGCAATAGAAAGGCACACACCCAAGTGAACTAAGGCACTATAATATGAAACAAAATACTAGACCTATGCTATATGGACAAACAAAGAGGTGTAAGTTTGTAACAACATTTGCAATATAAATTAACTATTCTAAGTTCTAATATATTTATTATCAACTCATAAGTCAATATAATCATCAAGATCATTAAGGAATTAGAGTCATAAGTCACTATTATAAGTTCTAATAAAATAATTAAGTAATGAGTTTCTATGCCCCGTCTCAAAATCAGATTGATATCCTTAATGTTCCATACATCAATTAAGGGAACTTCTAGTATTGAACAGCACTTCCTGGTAGTAATGAGTTGGGAATCACAGAATCAATGCTTTGCAATATCCTGCTTGTAAAGCTTTGAATTTTGTTTTTGGGTTTTTGTTGTATACAAACATTGATTCTTTCCTCCAATGGACTGATTTCAAATTGGCAGGATAACCGTCTTATTTCTCAAAGTATAATATTTTAGCCCCGTGCCCCAAAACAATATATATATTAGTATAACCACTGCAGAGAGAGGCTAATATATAATGTTGTCATTTCCCCCCCTCAGATATCGGGAGAGTTTTCAAATGTTCAAGATGCATTGTATAATGCAACTGGAAGACTACGAGATAATCTTTTTGCCAGCACAACACAGAAGAGTGCTGGAACAAAGACCATTTCTTCTGTATTAGCTGATACCAGTCCTCACGGGAGACTGAGGGATTCCATACCTCTCGGAGCCCAGCCAACCATTGGTGTTTCTCATAATCTGAGTAGACATACTTTGTCTCAAAACATAGATCAAGTAGTTTCTCGATATTTAGATCATCCCTCTCCACCACGGTCTTGGGCTCCACTGGTATATCTCTTTCTGCTTTCTGATTTTACCTTTCTGGTTGTTCCCATTTATATGGATAAATTTGATTGCAGGCGGTTGCTGGGATGAATTCCAGAGGCATTAATGATATTGGCAGGGGATTGACTTCTCTAAAAGGTGGCTTAGAACTTGGCAGGTCAGTGATATGCAAACAAATACATTAAATTTGTGTAAATGCATATCTATAGTTTGGAATGAGACGAGTTATGGCCTTCCTTGGAATCTGTTGAGTTTCCTGCATTTTATGTATTATTATATGCGACCATACCAGTTATGACACATTACTAAAAGATGAAAGCATAATATAGTTAGTATATTATTTTCATCTAGCAAATATATATATATATATATATATGTGTGTGTGTGTGTGTGTGTGTGGTTAGTGTATTATTTTTTCATAGACATTTTCTGCTATTTGACTAACTACACTGCAGTGCACTAGATATTATACAAATAGAACCTTTGAACAAGTAAAGGTGTTGTTCTCTTGGCTGGGTAGTGCACCAAGCAACCTGGGGAACTGGATAGGAAAGAACTTATGTAGTGTTGATATAGGAACCTCCTTTACTAAATAGAAATAAGAGCCTAGAAACAGCCCATAATAGATAGAATAAAGAGAAACAGTAACAGATCCAGCTAATCAAAATAGAAACAAAAGGCAAAACGAGCTAAAACAGTGAAAAAAAAAAAAAGGTAAACTGGCTTTTGAGATGCCAGTGCTCTCCCAATCCCAAATTCCCTGATATTTTCCTTGCTATTCCCTAGCAACCTGCTGCTATTTATCATGGCTCATGCCACAAACCGTTATGCGGCAGCTCCCTCCATTTTGTCTTATGTCCAGCTCATCCTTCATTTGAGTATCATATAACCTGATCTGCTTCTTATTAGACCCAAGCCCAGTTTCAGTCGTGGGCTGTTCTCCCATTTTTCCTCTCTTTTCCTCTTATAGGTAGTAGGTCTATCAAGAGTTCTTTATATGTTTGTCATAAGGTTCTTCAAATCAAAAGCTTTAATTATATTCTCTCTTCTATAATTGGTTGTACAAAAGGTTGTCTTTTATAGCAAAGATAGAAGGATGTAAGTTTAGTCCAACTAGATATTATTTTTTAATGTGCCACTTTCTTTTAAAGACTTGCGACATGACAGCCTCAAAAGGTCACCACATAAACAACAGAAAAAAGAAAAAAGGTCACCACATCATCACAAAGTGAGCTTCTGACTGTTTTTCAGAACCAGTGATGCTTGACTCGCACAAGTGGCTGCCTCGTGGCAAATTATTTGTCATACTTAACTTTCATCATATATTTTTTCATCCATTGTTCTAGGGTCATGGTTCATTTGCTCTTTTTTCAATTGTAGGCTATTAGCGTCTATAGCACTCTGGCCAATAAAACGAGTCTATAGCGCAGTTTCTGACTAGTGGTAAATATAAGTGGACCACTTGGTTTTGTAATAAAGATGCCACATAATATCACTTTCTTACTGCTATTATTATTTAACTTTTACAGCGGAAGTAAAACTGCCATGGTAACTAATACAACTGTGGAAATTGTTGTTCCTGATGACGTTATTGGCTGTGTCTATGGGGAAGATGGTAGCAATCTGTCTCGCTTGAGAAAGGTATAAATACTCAGAAGCATATGCATTTATTTTGTGCTTGTTTAGTTGCTTATCTCGGGTTGACTCCTGTGAAATTGTATTTATGATCACTAAATTGTGTTCATGATGGCTTTGTTTCAAAGTCTTTTAAAAGAGAAAAACCAAAATACTAAATGATGCTAAAAGCTCTTGATAAGTTGGAAACTTCCTTTTGGTAACTGACCAGCTTGCTTATCTAATAGCTTGCCCAACTGAAGAAAATAGTTATCAAGTAAAATCTTGTCTGAAAACCCCATATTTAGATTGAGTGAGACATCTACTTGACTCAGTAAGTAGTTTGTCTTGGCCACAATAATAATAATAATATTATTATTAATATTATTATTTCAATTTTGGCATTTTTCAAGCTAACGGCATGACCGCCCTTCTACAAAGATATCATCATGGAAGACTGGAAGCTTCTTATTGATCTCTTAATAACTTCCAATTTTATTCTTTTCAACAGATTTCAGGTGCTAAGGTTATTGTCCATGAACCTCGTCCTGGATCAAGAGACAGGACCATTATCATATCTGGTTCACCTGACGAAACTCAAGCAGCACAGAGCCTTCTTCAAGCATTTATCCTCACTGGATCATCATGACAATCACCCAAGGGATAATAGCATTGATGCTCGCTTTTGCACTCCCACCTTTAATGATGTACATTAAAATCAGGTCTTGTATTATGCTCAACCAGTGATTTTGGCACAAATTAGTTCAACTCAACATTTGTGTACTGGTTCTACCCCAATCACTTGTTGGCTCTGTAGGAGTTACTTTAGTAGTAACAGCTAGGCTTCTATTAAAAACAACCGTTTTTAATAATTTTTTCTTAAGAAAATCCTGGTCAGGAATACCCAAAGTTAAGATCTATTTATTCAAAACCCCATGCAATTGTAGGCCCTATGATGTACATTACTGAACTCCGTCCAAAAGACCTCTTATTCTTGTCCAGATGAGCAATTTGAATATAGTATTCTGGCTTGTTTTCTTGCAGCAAAAGTTTATTCATCTGTCAGTTAAATGAAAAGGGTGGCCGAGTTTCTTAGCCCTATGTCTTAATATCAGATTTATGGCAATAAAGATAAGGATAGACAAAGAAAAATATTTTTCAAACTTTAGTCTGAATTTACCCTCTTGACTACATGAGTTTAGTCAAAGGTGGTGCTAAATTGCTAATATCCATTTCTGAATTTTATAATGGTGACGTGTACACCTCCAAGTTTTTTTTTTTTTAATTGAGCAGAACAGAGAGAAAGGAAGAAAAACCTAAACTATAAAAAACAGCAGGTTCCCATAAGCGTTAGTTTAGTACATCATGAATTGCGGTATTGAATTTGTCAAAGAGTAAATGCGTTAAAGAAGCTTAAATGAGCGTAGTTTAAAAAATTTGACGTAGATAAACCTATTTTGCTCCATAGAATTATAGTAACACGGAAATATTGAACAGAATCACATGGTGTTGCAGAGCATAATAGCTTCAACTTTCTCACACTAATATTTAGCTCAAACTTGTGGTGGTTTGAGTAAATACACTTCCGAAAGCCATGCCACACAAGTACATATCCCACATGACATTTAAAAATGGTGCTACACAAACCATAAGAAATCAAGTTGAAGAGTCAAGCAAACAAAAGGAGGAATTTTCAGATATTGCATATATGCAACGGCCGGGATTTGTCTTCAACACTAGCATGTGAATGTGATCACATGCACAAATCGAACTCTTGCCATCAGTACACTATAATTATAGCTAAGAATATCTCACAGCTAGATCATCCTCTTACCCTTCAAAGATGCATCATTCAGCAGCCGCGACAGCAGCATCTGGGGTTGCCTTAAGCGTGATTTCAACATTGTCATGGACACCTTGCAGAAGTAGCTCACCATCATATGTCACTATTTTCCTCTTCTTTGCTGCTCTCAGTGTCCCCACAAGTGCCTCAAATATATTTGCACATTTATCATCATGAAACAGTGTGCCAAATGTGACCTTCAGAAAACAAACCATATATTTCTCAGCACAAGTGTTAAACTTTGCCATGCAAATTAGCTCTTTGTTGTATTAATCCAGAAATTCTTATATATAGACCAAACCATATAAGCAAATCAACATGCTTTTCAGTGAAATCCACTGCTGACAGGTCACATGTCTATTTTTTTTTATAAACCTAATCTACCCAAGTTTTTTGTATTTTTCACAAAAATGAGTCTATATCAAGATTAAAGTTGAAGAGTGAACTATATGCTTTGAATATAGATGACTTCAACAACTATGACTCATTAACGCCTATAAACAGAGTGAACTATGCCATGTCTGCCAACACGTTTGATTATGATGATGCAGAAATGTGTTACCTTGCTAGCACATTAAATCTCATATCAAACAACATAACCAATTCCTATTATGTGCTCGGATGAAGAATCTCTATAGAACAGGTTTAAATCACTGAATCTTGATAAGCTATTTCAATGCTTAAAATAAGTCCTTACTTGAAAATAGGCCAATAATATCTTGTTTTCTTCACATATTCAAGTTTTTATAGATTTGTGTCTACGTGCCATCCCAGGTTGAGGTAATATTTCAGTTGTTTTCCTAGGTTGTTACAAAGTTCCAACAGATAATATACGTTTTCTTCCTATGGTATTCTTTTATCAGTTTGTCAGTATAAATCACAGATTGAGTGGGTCAGAAATGCAAGGGAATACCAGACATTACAGGATAGAATAGAATGGAAAAGACAACAGCAATTACTATCCACATGAAGTTAACAAATCAGAAATTACTTGCTTGTGAATACAAAGAAAAGTCAACTGCTTCTTGTAGTATATTATTACAGAGATAATTAGTTTGTTTCTTCCCTGGTAAACTGCACATAACCTCCCTGAGCTATAAACCTAATCTCATTTTACAATGTTCGTATAAGAAGTTTTAAATGTAACACTTCACTCCCATGAACTATCGGAAAAGTGAAAATGTTACATTTCAATCAAAACTAATGTCTAAAAAAGCTATGATTGTCTTGTGATACTTATACAGTTATACCTTTATCATCTTCTTGAATTGCCCCCTGCTAGAGATCAGACGTGCATTTCCCCTAATTGCCATTTTTTTGAGATGTCAGTTCTAAGTTCTAACTAATAAATAATGCCTCCACTTTTGTGATGAAGTGCTGCATTTTGAAGTTTGTGTACTAAAATTATAATTGAGCTATAGTTCTCCTTTCCTATTGTTCGAGGTTCCAAAACTTAAAGTTCTACCTGCGTTTCACTTATAATCCTTGCATTCTTATATTCTTTTATTATAGCGCATCTGAAACTAGATTAGACGAATTTTTCCTTCATTTCCATCCATTCATCCAAAACAACTGTTAAGTGTCTATCTGATATCTATGCATAACTATTAGAAAAGAATTTTTCCTCAGTTTTTTGCATCGAGGAAAATACATGCATTTGACATAGTCAAAACCCAATTTCTGGAATTAGACCTAGAGTTGGATAAAAGGTCAGAATAAACTAGAAAAGAGCATGAACATTAATCAAGATCCTTGTGAACACTCGATGCATCATGACCTTGTGATCTAGATCCAAAACAAAAATAACATATTCAAATCAGCAAAAACGACGGCTTCAACATAATAGTTCTTTCAATTTCAAATCTGGGTCGAACGCTGAAAGATTCAAAATCAAGATTTAATAGAAAACAGAACCGTAATTTTGTATACCTTGTAAGAACCATCTGCTTGGACTTTGCCAAGCCTTTTGATTTCTTCTTTGAGTCGCTCAACCTCTTCTTCTACGTTCATGGTTTCAATGTCTTCTCTGCGCACCAAAAAAAAAAGTTGATTTTTTTTCCCAATCACTCGGTTTCTCTCTTGTGATGGATTGGATGGAGTTTCTATTCAGCCTACCGCTTTATATATTTTAACGTTCACCGCTTCACGTTTGTTTTCCCGGAAAAAGGCAAACAAGAAAATGTGGAAAGAACCAATCAACTAGTGCCAGCGATGCTGATAAGAATCTTATGCAAAACATTGTCTTAAAATTGCTTTTTTCTTATTGTTATTTTATGGCAAAAGACCCTTTCATCGTGCCTAATATTTGCGGTGATTTTTAGTTATGTCTCTAACATTTTATTTGTGTCAGTTGTGCCCCTAATGTAGAACGTTAGTTTCAATTATGCCTCAAATTTTACTTGTATGTCAATTTTTTGTTCTGAATTGAATATATGACAAGATGACTGGATAAATAAAACATACCTGATTTATTTTTTATTCACCATGGCATTTCCTACATGGACTTACATTCTCTAAACTAAAAAATTACTACCATAAAATTTTTTTAACATTTTCATCTTCATCTTCGCAAGCCTTATGTAGAAAATGCCATGGTGGATAAAAAAATAAATCAAGGATGTTTTATTTATCCAGTTATCTTTCCACATATTCAATTCAAAACAAAAAATTGACACATCAGCATTGAGTCAAAATTGGGGGCATAATTGAAACTAACGTTTCACATTGGGGGCACAACTGACACAAATAAAATATTAGGGGCATAACTGAAAATCACCACAAACGTTAGGGGCACGAAAGGGTATTTTGCCTTATTTTATTTTCTGAATTTATATTATAAAATGCTAAATTATATATGATTTTTAAACCAAAAATATCAAATTTGAATTAATCCCGAAGAGTTTAGTTTGTCGCTCTAAAAATTATCATAGTTTCAAGATATCATGAATTTAATATAATAGTAGTTATATCAATTCAAATTTAGCTCAACAAATTATATTAGAAATGAATTAAAATCAACATCTTAGAAATTAAAAATTAAAGAGTTATAGAACTAAAAGACATTTTATGGCAAAAACTATAACTATATTGGAGGAAGAAATATTTGAGGCTATCGGAGGAAGTTGAGGTTGGAATAGCTACATTTCCAAAGCCAAGCACTTGCCTGACAATAATTTGTCTTTTGAAGAAGTAAATTTGCTTGTTAAATCAAGTTCTATGATTTTTCTATTTGCTTCTGGCTTGGTAAGAATCTTACTGCCTTAAGTTGAAAATCCTGCCTCCTCTATAGATCGTAGTTATGTGAAAGATCCTTGATTAATCATCCTCTATATTTTATATGATGGCTGAGCTTCAATTGTTATGTGCTTTACATAGAACTTAAGATGCGGGTTCCATATTCTTGTGAGGATCACTTAGCGTGTGTTTGGATTGGGGAGATTGGGAGAGAAGGGGAGGGGAGGGGGGAGATTAGAGAACTCTCCCCCTTGTTTGGGGAGAGAGATAATGAAGGAAGAGAGGAGGGAGGGTGAAGAAAGATAAGGGAAGATTTCAATTGTAGTGCAAATTTGAAATACGACAATTTTTAATTTAAATAGTCATTATGGTCTTCAAACTATGAGGTTAGTTTCATTTTGGTCCTCTAGTTATTTTTTGATAATCCAAACAAGGGGGAGAGATTGAGAGGATTAATCCTCCCTTCTCTCCCCTTCCCTCCCCTTCCAATCTTCTCCCTCCCCTCCCTCTTAGGGTTTGTTTGGATTCATGGAGGGGAGGGGAGGGAGGAGATTGGAGGGGGAGAGGAGGGAAGAGGTCTCAAACCTCTCTCTTCCTTTCTTCCTCAATATCCTCAATCCAAACAAATCCTTAATGATTGAATCAATAGATTTGGACTTGAATATAACTCGTCAAAAGTAACTTGTTGTTTCGATTTTTGTTATATTTGGACTTGAAAGAAGAAAGATATGACCAAAATTCATGAAACAAGCGACCCGTTTTTTGGCCCCATTTTATGTTCAATTTAATCTCGTTTGCTCATTACTCCAATTAGACAAGAAAAAATAACTCATCAAATTTAACCAGTAGTTTTAATTTAATTACATTTAGGTTTGAAACGAGAGAGATATGATCATATTCAATAGTTAAGGACCAATAATAAAACTTTTAGAAAAAATTAAGGACCAAAACGGAACGAAAAAAATATTATAGACTAAAACGGAACTTTAGGTAAATATTAGGGACCAAAATAGGTTTTTGACCTTTTTTAATTTATAAAACTTGCTGTCTCTTGACTTTACCTTCTTTACCTATATCCTCACTCTAAAAGATTCAATTCCATCTCGTTGACACATAAATAGTTTGTTCCTGATACAGACAGATATTGTGATACTGGCTCAACTAATACTGGACTTCTATGTTTTCTGGACAAATTATTTCTGGAAGCAGCTAGATAATATTTACACATAGATTTCTTACTTAATGTGATGAGCCTCTGTACTTTCCATTTGTACTGATGTAATTCATATAATGCGAATAGTTCAGCTGTTTTCCTTAATCTGTTCCTACCAACTTGTAAAATCCACATCATTCACAAACAATTCCATATATGTACAACTCGATGATTAGTGCTTGACATGGTCTTTGAAGAATTCTACTATAATAAAATGCAATTTTATGATATTAATGTTCACTCACTTGTAATGTTACCGTAGTATTTTGAAGACATTACAAGCATGATGAACCATCCCTTCCCTTGCGTCCTTGCGTTCCTTACCTAAATTCAAGCATATGATTAGTTGAAAATTAGCTACATGCATACATCTATATATATATATACTAGGGACTTTGCGTAACTTAGTAAAGAAAGAGAGACTAAATAGTAAATTTTCTCTTATTTTTAATTTCATAGACTATAGTTTTAAACATGGACGACCAGAAAGGGGTGGAGCCATATATATTCAACATTTTCATAAAGTGTACAGCACCAATTTATTGGTTACTACATTCGTGGCATCAAGATATATATTTCTTAGTGTTATTTTTTTTCTAATTTTTTTATTGATGTAATATTTAAATTAATAAAATAAATTGCCTTAAAAGACTAATTTCTTCTTCACAAAATCAAATAGTTTAAAATTTTATATAAAAAGAATAAAATCATTTTTATACCATATTTCCTTTTTAGAAATCTTTTTGCCACATTAAAAAAACTTTGATTTATCTTAAACAAGAGTACAAGACAGTTATGTCATTATCTCAATTCATATTTTTTGTTTGGAAATATATATATATATATCATATTTTGTATGTCTTAGAAAAATGAAAAGTGAAATAAAAAAAGAAAAATAATAAAAGAGTAATGATATTTTGATCATATAAAAATGAGAAAAATTAAAATTAATGCTCATTAATATATTTGATAATTTTTATCTTCTTTTTATATTTTCAAAAGTGTTTATTACTTGGCTACTGCCTACTTGCTTATCAAGACACTGATTCAAAACCCCCCAAAAAAAAAAAAAAACTCAAATATTGTATTCTGTTTCCTGAAGCAAGTAGCAATCAACAAACACCGTTTGAAGCGCATAGATTATAAAATCGAAAATTCAAAACCCCACACGCAGACGCAGTGAGTCCATCCCACCCTTCCATTTTCAATCGTATATTCCTCTTCTGCTCTCTCTTTCTCTCTCTTTTCCCCATCGTGCTCCTTCCAAAACCCTAGGGGTTTTTTTCGGATCCAACCATGGCGGAAGAGCCAGTTTCAGCTCCTCCATCATCGTCATCTCCATCTGCTCCTCTTGGCTCCTCCGTGATCTCTTTAGTCAATAAGCTTCAGGACATCTTCTCCAGGGTCGGAAGCCAATCCACCATCGACCTCCCGCAAGTCGCCGTCGTCGGCAGCCAGAGCAGTGGTAAGTCCAGCGTCCTGGAGGCCCTTGTTGGTCGGGACTTCTTGCCGCGGGGAAATGAAATCTGCACCAGGAGGCCACTGGTGCTCCAGCTCGTGCAGACTAAGAGGAAGCCCGATGGCACTGAAGAGGAGTACGGGGAGTTCCTCCACTTGCCGAAGAAGAAGTTCCATGATTTCTCCGAGATTCGCAGGGAAATTCAGGTGCTCTATTGTCATTAGCATCACGATTAAAATCTGTATGTTTTTCCCGTATTGCTAAGACTACTGAAGATTTTTCTGTTTTACTGCTAAGAAATGCGGGATTTTAAGTGGAAGTAAATTATTTGGCATTATAAGGTGTGATTCGCTGTAGTTCGGAAGATAATTATTTATTCTTGGCTTTTGAAAGTTCGTTGCTTATGGAGCTTGGAATGTTTGGAGACTTGGAGTCTAGTTGGTTGTCCACAAATTAGGTCACAAGTGAAAAACTGCCATTGGGTTGCCAAACGGAAGTTCTTCGCGTCTGTGTTTCGAGTGATGATTGTATGTAATAGTGCATATTACAAATTATAAATTTAAGTTTGTTCCTTTTGAGTGAAACTGAGCTAACAGATGTGACTATGGTAGTAACAATAGAGTTTTTTCTTTCCAGCTTCAAGATCAATAATGTAGTGGGTATTTTATAGGTCATGACAATTTAAGGCGTTGGCTTGAGTTTAAGCCTTGCATATGGCCTCCCTATGAATCAGATGTAATTTAAATTTTATCCCAGAAGGGGAAATCCTAACCTTACTATTGTAGATACTGTCAGCCTTGATTATCTCTAATTTACTGTGCTTTGTCAACATTACGAAGAATTGGGTGTTAGATTCTGTTGTTTGCTTGACGTAATTTATAGTACTCTGAAATTTTAGTACAGTAATAATGTAGCTTGCCTTAACTTTACTGTATTAAATTTTGTATTCTCTGAATGTTTTTCTCCTTAAAACTATTCCAAATGATTGTAGGCTGAAACTGAGAGGGAAGCAGGAGAGAACAAAGGTGTCTCAGACAAGCAGATCCGTCTAAAAATTTTTTCACCAAATGTTCTTGATATCACACTTGTAGATCTCCCTGGCATTACCAAGGTTCCTGTTGGAGACCAGCCTTCTGATATTGAAGCTCGAATCAGAACAATGATAATGTCGTACATCAAAACTCCCACCTGTCTCATTCTAGCTGTCACGCCTGCTAATTCAGATCTGGCCAATTCAGACGCTCTTCAAATGGCAGGAGTTGCTGATCCTGATGGTGATTTTTTATTCCCATGTGCCTAAAACTATGCTGATTTTTTATGTTTCCAATTGACTTTTATATATTCTTTTCTCTATTGCAGGTAATAGAACAATAGGAGTAATCACAAAGGTGCGCTATACTGATCTAACTATCTAACCTATAGATGTATTCAAGACATTTGTTAAACATTTCTAACAAGTTTTGGTACATATGCCTTGGAACATAGTTGGATATCATGGACAGAGGTACTGATGCCCGGAATCTGTTACTTGGGAAAGTTATTCCCCTCCGACTTGGTTATGTGGGTGTCGTCAATCGTAGTCAAGAGGTAATGATATCCTACTGTAATGAGGATGGCTGTTGAAGTTAACTAAATTTTACCTTAGCATGTATTCTGGTGGATATTTAGTTGGGAAGTGATGCTTTGAGTGCTTGTATAAAAAAATAAATGAAATCCGACTAACACACTTGAGGATATTTTACGAACAAATATGCAATGTTTTTTAGTAGATTGAGAAATTAACCTAAGAACTTTTCCCTAATATGCATATGTCAGTATGGAGGTCAACATGCAATGCTAAAGCCTTATTTTTCTGTTGTATGATTAAATTAGGATATTTTGAGGAACCGCAGTATAAAAGATGCTCTTGCTGCTGAAGAGAAATTCTTTCGCAGTCACCCAGTAAGAAATTACCATTAGTTTGTTGAGTTCAAGCTTTTGTCAGTCTATTTATTTTTTATTATTCTTTTGTACTACACTCAGGTATACAGTGCTCTAGCAGACCGTTGTGGTGTTCCACAGTTGGCGAAGAAGTTAAATCAGGTAGAGAATTTGCAACACTGAAAGCTCAAATTTTTGGCTTTTAGATATATTTCACTTTTTTCAAGGCATGGCTTTTCTTATGCTTTCTCGAGCAGTGGCAAATGCCCTTTTTTGCTCTTGCTTTCTCTTTAGCTCTTTAACATGTGTTATTTTTTTATTTTAAATCTTTTCTACACATTCATGCGAGACTTTCTTCCTTAGTATCATTTAATTATATCCTTCTACAATAAATGGAGGAAATTTTCAAAGTCTGGCTTTTAATATTTTCAATTTATATTCAAAATGCTAATGTAGTTGTGGCTTTGGAATGCATTTAATCATTTATATCATCCATTGAAAAAGGAAAAATATAAAGGAGAAGAGGGAGAGTTGAAGCGAAGAATGTTGTATTTTATACCAAAGATTGTCACTTTTGGATTATGTGGAACAAAACAGTTTGTAGTAATAATGGCCAATTTTTAACTTTCTAAGCAGCTGAGAGAAATGCATGTTATGTCAACATTGGAAAGTGAAAACAATTATCGGATAATAGGGAATATACAGTAAAAGGAGCTGCATCCTTATAATCCATAGCGTTTTTATGTTTGGAAGATTTCAGTTTAAGACTGATGCTTGTCGATTGTTTCTTATCTATCGGTAGATTCTAGCCCAACATATAAAGGCCGTTCTCCCAGGGCTGAGAGCCCGTATAAGCACTTCACTGGTAGCTGTTGCCAAGGAGCATGCAAACTATGGAGAAATCACCGAGTCTAAGGCATGTACCAATATTTGGTTGCATCTGTGGCATTTTAAATATACTTTATATATATATATATACACTTTACTGAAGTTAAAAAGCAGCATGTTGTCTACTTGGCTGGTAATTTTCTTATTCTCTTTATACAATTCATTATCTCTAATAGGCTGGTCAGGGTGCTCTTCTCCTAAATATTCTTTCAAAATACTCTGAAGGTAACTAACTATCCTTACCTTTTGGTTTCTCATCTCTTAAATTTTTCTACTCTTTTAAACTCAAATTATGTTTTTCTGTTATAGGTGTCAGTGCATTTTACTATTTTCTATATAACTTTTTTTTGCAAATCCAGTAATACAATTCTTTTTTTTGGTTTGTGGGGGGCGGGGTGACAACAGCATTTTCCTCCATGGTAGAGGGAAAGAATGAGGAGATGTCGACTACTGAGCTATCTGGTGGAGCGAGAATTCACTATATTTTTCAATCTATATTTGTGAAGAGTTTGGAGGTATACATTTTATTTATTTCTTTAAGAAACTATGCTTTATGTTGCTTATTTGAAATTATGGCAAGCTTGTGCTTTATAGTTTGTATTTAGGTTGTAGAAGTCTAAGATGGGTTATAATAGCCTGTCAGCTCATTCCTAAGATTTAAAAAATCCTTGGAGCATCCCACATTTCCACCCATTTATTTTAGTGGCATCTAATCCAACCATTATTAGTCCTTTTAATGGACGGATACCAAATATGCCCATCATTTTGATATTCTTTGATTCTATCATTAGCCATTTATATGAATTAATGCAGCCTGGTTAGGCAGCGGCATTTCTTTGAAGCTAGCTCCTTTGAGCCTGATGTAACTTAATGTGTCTTGCAGGAGGTCGATCCATGTGAGGACTTGACTGATGATGATATTCGAACTGCCATACAGAATGCAACTGGACCTAAGTCGGCATTATTTGTTCCAGAAGTAGGTCTTTTCTCCCTGTTTCTAATATATAATACCTTTTTATCTTAAACTTTTTTTTCAGTATATATATATAAATTCTAATTCCAACTCAAGGATATGGTGGCCTATACTTCTGTTTGTTTAGGTACCATTTGAAGTCCTTGTGCGAAGGCAAATAGCTCGCCTGTTAGATCCAAGCCTTCAGTGTGCTAGGTTTATATATGATGAATTGATGAAGGTAAGGCGTTATAGATAGTCATCTCTAGCTGTCTGAGTAGCTTTACCATCACATCAATATATTTCTAACTATGTTCCCTTTCCTTCAGATCAGTCATCGCTGTATGGTCACTGAGCTGCAGCGGTTCCCCTTTTTGAGAAAGCGGATGGATGAAGTTATAGGGAACTTTTTACGAGAAGGTCTTGAACCCTCGGAGAATATGATTGGGCACATCATAGAAATGGAGGTATAATGAAATTTAACTTTGAAGCATTTGCTCTGATCTCCTCTTTTTATTGCATAGCAGTGTTCATTCAGCTAGGCTGCAAACCATAAACATGATTCCAACAAAATGCTGATCTGAGCCACAAAGAGATGTTTCAACTGCAAAATTGCTGTTTTGACCTATTTTCATTGATCCTAATTCCCCATTTCCTGAGTTATTTTTTTGGAGAGTTATTAAGTCTGCGATGCTGCTGTTTGGTATGACAAATGAGCTTGATATATTGCTTGGTTGCATGATCAAGCAGGGTTTAGCTTGTTAAAAAGGAATTTTATGATGATTTAAATTTTATGGAGTTATGGAGTTAACTAGAAACATCTTACATGCCGCGAGTCATTGTAAATTGTGATGGTCAGTTACCTGAATATTTCCATTTTTCCAATGTAAATTATACAAATTTGTAGATGGACTACATAAACACTTCCCACCCAAATTTTATTGGTGGGAGCAAGGCATTAGAGACTGCAGTGCAACAGACCAGGTCTTCTAGGGTTCCTCTACCAGTATCCAGGCAGAAGGTATTTGAAGTGTGCACTCTCATCCAAATACGGTTTTTTTTTGTGCCAGCTGTGGATAGTAATTGTTCTTGTCTTTCCTTTGTTAACTTATTTCCAATAGGATGCTACGGAATCTGATAAAGGATCAGCCTCAGAGAGAAGTGTGAAGTCTCGTGGTATTCTTGCAAGACAAGTAAATGGAGTAGTAGCTGATCAGGTATGTACTTGTATCATGTTAAGATGACCAGAGTCCAGAAGTTTTCCATCCATAAACTGCATATAACCTTAGTTTGAGGGATCAAAATATGGCTGCTAAGTGTTCTAATGTCATTACTTCAATTCCTTTGACTGATATAAATGAAAAGCAGGGTGTTCGTGCTGCATCAGATGTTGAAAAAGTTCCATCGTCTGGTAAATTTTGACCCTCTTCAATACTCTAGTTATGACACGTTTTATTGTGCATTAGCTTATGCAATTGTCTTTTATTTTTGTCCAATCCAAAACCATAAGTTTTGGGGTATCAACTAGCACCGTCGTTAATCTAAAATATTTAATTTTTTTTAGAACTCAATAACTTTTCAGGAACTACTGGTGGATCAAGCTGGGGAATCTCATCTATTTTTGGTGGAAGTGATAGCCGGGTTTCTGTTAAGGAGATAACATCTAGTAAACCACATAATGAACCAGTTCACACCCCAAGCATGGAACAATCATTCTCTATGATCCATTTGAGAGAGGTCTGTGGGTGACACATTTTTATAATATTGACCAATATGTTCCATGGATATATATTTGATGAAGATGCTTTGGTGTTTGTAGCCCCCTACTGTCTTGAAGCCAACTGAGGGAAACTCAGAGACAGAAGCCATTGAAATTGCAGTAACAAAGTTGCTTTTGAGATCGTACTATGATATTGTCAGAAAAAATGTTGAGGATTTTGTCCCCAAAGCAATTATGCACTTCTTGGTATTACACATTCTTCTGTTAAGATTTGCAAATTTCGATTATTATTGATTGAATATTGCAAAATGTGAAATTAGTAGTCTGTAGACCACTATCAATTCCAATAGCCTGTATATGTGATATGTGATATGTTTTCCATTTAATTTGTCTGTTGTAATTTGAAATGGGAAAAATATGTATTAGTTTTGATGCATATTCTCTCACCTATGACAAAATAGTGGAAGGGTGATAAATTGGTTTGAAAATTCATTGGTGTTTTTTTAGCCTAAGCTTAAAAACATTCCACAAATTCTGACAACTGTCTTCTGCTAAATTATATGCAGGTAAACAACACAAAGAGAGAACTGCACAATGTTTTCATTAAAAAGCTTTACAGGTGACATATAGTGGTTATGCCTGCAATATTTGTATTTTTTTGGAGATTGTGTGAAATTGTCATTTTTTGCTTGCTAAACATACTTTGCATGTTAAACTCTGAACAGAGAGAACCTCTTTGAAGAGATGTTGCAAGAGCCTGATGAGGTAGCAATGAAAAGAAAGCGCTGCCGAGAGCTGCTCCGAGCTTATCAACAGGCTTTTCGGGTGGGTAATCCTAATACTATAGTGCAGAATCTTACTGAACGTTAATTAATATTGCAAATTCAATTCTCCATATTACATAAGATGACAAGTTTGGCTCTCACGTTTAAATTTGGTGGCTCTTGATGGTGTATACTGTATACATTTTCACTATATTTATTTTGGGCATGGTCTAGAATAATGATACCTTAATTACAGAAAATTTTCATCTGTATGAAATATTCTTCGAAACTGTTATTTTCTGTGAATTTATGGTTGTCACTCACAAGGATTGCAATATACATGTAAAATCTTCTTTGTAGGACTTGGATGAACTACCTCTGGAAGCTGAAACAGTTGAAAGAGGATATAGTTTGCCTGAATCAACCGGTTTGCCTAAAATTCATGGGTTGCCAACTTCAACATTATATTCTACAAGCAGTTCTGGAGATTACTATTCAGCTTCCCCAAAGAACCCAAAGTCTAGAAAATCATCACATTCAGGTGAACTTCATTCACCGTTGCATCCTTACTCGGATTCTAATGGAAGCGGAAGAACATCAGGTTTTTATCCCCAGTTTGACGAATGAGCTCTGCTGAATGTGGTTGTCTGTCTTAAGTAGATTAATGCAAGGCATTTTATTCATTTGATTACTATATGCAACATCCGGGAGTTCCCGGACCTTTTCAGGAAACTTCTAGATATATAAATATAAATTTTTTTTTACTAAAATGGTCTGAAGTTTTGGCCTATGCTTTCTATCACTCCCATGTTCCCCACATATAGGATTGGCATTTATTTTCTAGGCTCTAGGAAAAAAAAATAACAGGAGATGACCTGTCATTTTTTATAATCAGCTTTCAGTATATCTGTATATTGCCAAATATTGTTCATAGCAGAATTCCAGGTGGAGAGTTTGCTTGCTATTTGGTGCATCCTGAGAGATGCAGTTCCACTATTTTGTTTTCGCTGCAATAACATGCATTTGGGTTGAGGTGACTTGTGATAGATATTTCAATGTTCAAATGAAATGTTCAGAGTTCTGGTTACAGTTGTTTTAATTGCTCTATTTTTTCAGACGTTTTATATATTATACAACCGTTGGAAACTTGTACCCGTACCTTAAAATAGGAAAAAAAAAATTGTTATAATGATTTTCTTACGATGAGAACAATTAAAAATTCACTGACTGAAGTATTTTCATCTATTGTTCACATAATGTAATAATTATTAAATATATATTTAACTAATTCAATATAGCTGTTTAACATTTTAAAAGAAACTAAAGTTATGGTTTTAATCATGAAAGTTGTCGAAAGTGACCTCCTTAATTGTTAGTTAAACATTTAATTTTACCGAAACCACTTAACTATGTTTATATATACCCGTTTATGATTAGTGAATTGTATTTACTTTTAGACAATAATTACATAACACTCCTTGAACCCTCAAGACTCGAGCTTAATTATAGTTTTGGCTTGCGAATATTGCAATGTCATGTGTTTTTCGAAATTAGTACAAAAAGTGAAAATGTCACGATTGAGGTTAGTTAAACAAACATTTCAAACATTGGGTTGATCGCAATACTAGTCACTCTTTAGTCTTTACTGTTGAAGGCAAATTTAGTTAATATTGCAAATTTGCAATTAAACAAGTTGTTAACCAATTACATTTTAAAAACAATAATAATAACCGGTTTCGCTGTGTTGGGGAGTTAGGCCTTTCACTATTATTAGATGAATTTGAGATGAAATTAAATGGTGATAATAGTGAAATTATTTCTTTTTTTGTTTTGGAACAAAATATTGAAATTATTTCTACCAAAATTTACTGAAGAAAAAAGAAATCATAAATAATCATCGAAGGCGACTCGCTGAATACACGCAGCTACAGTCTTCACCATGGGCCATTTCACATTTGCACTTGTTTCACATTTAACGTTTAAAATTTGTAGTCCAAGTTAGATTTCTTTGGCTACTAGTTCGAACCCACGCCATAGTCTATGCAATTAAAGCATTGAACTACAAAGGCAAGAGTGAACTAGTTTAGACTTTTGACCAAAATAAAAAGAAAAAAAATGTAGAAGAGAATTCACTCTTTTTTTTTTGATTGAAAGGAACAGCTTAATATACTTTAGAGGAGTAAACTCCCAAATTGGTCCCTGGATTATTGGGTCGCTGACAGATTGGTCCCTGATTTATGGAAATTGACAAATAGATCCCCGAAGTCGTTAACTGCTGACGTGACACGTTAAGTGCCACGTCAGCAGTTGGAAAACTGAAAAAAAAAAAAAAAAAAAAAAAAAAAAAAAAAAACCAACTGTGCGTGCCACATCAGCATTAAAAATAAAAAAAATATTTCATTCAAAATTCAAATAGGTCCCTGAGTAATATTTTTATCTCATTATTCTCAAATTCCCCTCTTTTTCATCATCTTCATTCATTTTAGTCCCAAATCCTCAAAATAAAAATTGTAAAATGTCCCAAAACTCTTCCAAACATTCTAGTTTAGTCCTTAAATAAAAACCCTAAACCCCAAACCCCAAACCCTAAAATCCTAAACCCCAAACCCTAAAACCTAAACCCTAAACCCTAAACCCTAAAACCCTAAAATTCTAAAATTGTAAAGTGTCCCAAAATTCTTCTAAACATTTCAATTTAGTCCTTCACCTCTAAAACCTCAAACCCTATAACCCAAAATCCCAAACCCAAAACTCTAAAATCCCAAACCCCAAACCCTAAAATCCCAAACCCCAAATCCTAAAACCTTAAACCCTAAATTGTAAAACCCCAAACCCTAAAATTCCAAACCCTAAACCCCAAAACCCCAAAACCCTAAAATCCTAAACCCTAAACCCTAAAATCATAAACCCTAAAACCCTAAAATCCTAAAATTGTAAAGTGTCCCAAAATTCTTCCAAACATTTCAATTTAGTCCTTAAACTCTAAAACCCCAAATCTTAGAACTCCAAACCCCAAATCCTAAAACCCCAAACCCTAAACTCTAAAACCCCAACCCCCAAAATCCCAAACCCAAAACACTAAAACCCAAAACCCCAAACCTAGATCCTAAAATCCCATACTCCAAACTCTAAAACCCTAAACCCTAAACCCCAAACTCTAAAACCTCAAACCCCAAACACAAACCCTAAACTCTAAGACCCCAAACCATCAGAATTGTGACTGTACATTAAAGTTCAACAATTGTGACGTGCAACAGTATTATTCAAATCAGTCCCCGAATTTATCAAAATAGTTCAATATGTTAGACAAATTGGTCCTCTAATTAAATGAATAGATAATAAACCAAAGAATTTAGGGTATGGGATTTTAGGGTTTGGGGTTTTAGAGTTTGGGGTTTGGGGTTTTAGGTTTTAGGGTTTGGGGTTCAAGGTTCAGGGTTTGGGATTTTAGGGTTTGGGGTTTAGGGTTTTAGAGTTTAGGGTATGGGATTTTAGGGTTTGGTGTTGTAGAGTTTAGGGTTTAAGGTTTTAGGATTTGGGGTTTGGAATTTTAGGATTTGGGGTTTGGGGTTTTACAATTTAGGGTTTAAGGTTTTAGGATTTGGGGTTTTAGGGTTTGGGGTTTGGGGTTTTAGGGTTTGGGGTTTTAATTTTGGGTTTGGGGTTTGGGGTTATAGGGTTTGAGGTTTTAGAGTTGAAGGACTAAATTGAAATGTTTAGAAGAATTTTGAGACACTTTACAATTTTAGGATTTTAGGGTTTTAGGGTTTAGTATTTAGGTTTTAGGGTTTGGGGTTTAGGATTTTAGGGTTTAGGGTTTAGGGTTTGGGGTTTAGGGTTTAGGGTTTAGGGTTTTAATACTTTTAAGGACTAAACTGGAATGTTTAGAAGAGTTTTAGGACATTTTACAATTTTATTTTGAGGATTTGGGACTAAAATGAATGAAGATGATGAAAAAGAGGGGAAATTGAGAATAATGAGATAAAAATATAACTCAGGGACCTATTTGAATTTTGAATGAAATATTTCTATTATTAATGCTGATGTGGCACGCACAGTTGGCTTTTTTTTTTTTTCAGTTTTCCAACTGCTGACGTGGCAGCAGTTAACGGCTTCGGGGACCAATTTTAGTTAGTAAAATTCGGAGACCTATTTGTCAATTTCCATAAATCAGGGACCAATCTGTCAGCGACCCGATAATCCAGGGACCAATTTGGGAGTTTACTCATAGTTTAGAGTAAGAAACTAACTTATACAAACCATGAGAGACCAAATACTGATGAAAAAAACAAAGAAAAGGTCTGGTATGCTTGCTGTGACAGTAATATTTGCAGGACAGGTGTTTTAACAAGCTGCAACAATCTTCAACGAAGACTTGTAGATTAATAGGAATTGACTTCCTAATACTGATACTCTTGTAGAGTCCACTTGAGTCTGTAATTATATTTAGCTCTGAAATACTGTGAAGATTGAACGCAAGCAAGGATTGTCGTAGGCCCTGCAGACCTCCACAAAGTTTGAATTTGGAATCCTGAGTGACCTGCAAATAGAATGAGGACAGAACCAGCACATAAGCATAATATTTGCGATCATGATAGGTAAGGAACTTAATAAATAACAAAGCACCAGTTAAAGAAAACAGAGATGGACATGGAGGCATGTCAGAAACTGTCATGATTGGATGAGTTGGAGAAGAAGGATGAAATGCCGAGAATTTGGTAATGGATTCAGCATATTGATTGAAGCTATGCATCGCTTGACTTATGACAGTCAATGGTTCATTCTGCATTCCTTGAAATATGAGTTGGTTCCTACTTTGCCAAATAGCAGATAAAATAAAAGGTAGCAGATTCTTAAATGGATATGACCCCGTGGATGAGTTATGAGCATCTGTGAGCCAAGCTATCAACCAGGTCTTGTATGCCGTAGCTGTGAGAAAATGTGTTCGTAACGCTAGGACTGATCCAAACCAAATGGATCTTGCAAACGGGCAATCAAAAAATAAATGAAAGGTTGTCTCAGCAGAAGCATGACAAAAAAGACAATCCTGATTAACATTAAGATGATGTAGGTGCAGATTAGCACTTGTTGGCAAAGCATCATGAAAAAGCTTCCATAAAAAGACTTGTATTCTTTTTGGAAATTTTAATTTCCAAAGTAATTGCCAAAAGTCTTCAGGAATTGAGGAATTGGAAGCAGATGTTGAAATCTGAGATTGTTCAAATAACACAGAATAACCATAAGATGTCTGATAAGATCCTGAAGGTGAAGCTGACCAAATCAAAACATCCTGAGCATCACAAACTGAAATTGGAATTCCCAAGATTTCAGCAGCTATATTGTTCGAAAAATTAGCTTGAACCTTTTGAGAATCCCAATTATTACTCCTTGAATCAATTAGCTCAGAAGTTGTAGATATTGAAGCATCGTGAGCTAACATAGAGGACCACCAAAAAGGAGAACGAAACGGGACAGATTTAGCATTCCCAATCCGCCACCATAAGAATTGAGTAATGAGATTTGAAGAGGATTGAACAGATTTCCAAACCCAAGATGGCTGAGTAGTAGAATTTAGATGTGAATCCATATTATCTCTGAAATATTTTGAGGAAATCCATTGTGATAAAACTGAAGTTGGTTGAGAGTGAAATTTCCATACTTGCTTGGCCAATAAAGCCTGATTGACTAGGTGTGAAAAACGTAAGCCTGTACCTCTTAGATTCTTCGGGGAGAAAACAATTGATTTTTTAAGCAAATGCATTGCAGCTCTATCATTTTTGTATCCCCAAAAGAAGTTATTAGTTAAACTATCAATTTACCTTGAATGCGATCCACCATTTCTTTATAAACTTCTTTCTTATTTTGATGAAAATCAATCTTGACTCCAAGATACTTCCCTAAACGATTCACTAAATGTACCCCAAGAAATTATGAGATTTTTAATTTGAAGTCAGCATTTGAATTCGAACTAAACAGAAGCTAAGACTTAGAGTAATTTATTTTTTGCCCTGCTAACCAACTATAAGTCTGGAGAATCTCACAAATAGAAGTAAAAGATTCCTCTGTTGCTTTGAAAAACAAAATAGTGTCATCTGCATACATAAGATGCGAGACGGAAGGTCCACGATGTGCAAATTGAATACCTTGAATGTCACCATTGGATTCAGCAGACATCAAAAGACAAGATAAGACATTTGCACATAATAAAAAGAGATACGGTGAGAGAAGATCACCTTGACGAAGACCACATTTAGGAGAGATTGAGATTTAAAAGCAAGGTATATCGAACGGTTGAAACACACTGCTTAATTAATTGTATCCAGTGAGACGGAAATTTCATCTAAGAAAGAACTTCTTCAAGAAATTCTCAAGAAATACGATCATAAGCTTTAAAAATGTCTATCTTAAACGCACACCAGTTAATTTTGCATTTCCTTGCTTTATGAATATAGGTGAGAAGCTCAGAAGCCAGAAAAATGTTATCTTGTATTGATCTTCCTTTCAGAAATCCATTTTGATAAGGTGAAATGAGATCCTGCATAAGAGGTTGGAGACGATTTACCAACACTTTGGATATAATCTTGTAGACGACATTACATAGTCCAATCGATCTGAAGTCCTTAAAGGTGATGGATACATTATGTTTAGGTATAAGAGTGATAAATGTCTCATTGAAGCATTTTAAAAGATAGCCTCGATGAAGAAAAGAGAGAGACATATTAATAACATCTTCTTTGACAATATCCCAGGTGATTTGTCGGGATGCATTTAAATTACTGCTCTTTCAATTTCGTCCACCCTAAAAGGAGCTGACAGTAAATTAATCTGTACTGATGATAAGCAGGGTAATTGGATGCCAGCAAGAGTATCCTTAATCTCTGAGCTTGAAGCACTGTCATTAGGAGTATAGACCTCCTTAAAATAATCAACGGCAATTTTTTCAAGATCATTGTAGTTTGTTATCCAATTCCCGTTAAGATCTTGAATCTTAGTAATATGATTGTTAATTCTACGACGTTTAACAACTGCATGAAAATATTTTGTATTGGATCTCCGTGTACTAACCATAATTGACGCGCACTCTGAGCCCAAATATATAATTAAAATATTAAATACAGTATTACAAATATATATTTTGACAAAAGTAAGCTTTGGGCTTTTTTGTGGGTCAAGATTTTTGGGCTATTATGAAACTAAACGGTACCTATAACTGCCATTAATTCAGTAGGCGAAGAAAACGTCAATGATCCGTAGTGGAACCAATCCTGATCCGCCACGTCATCCCACACATTTTAGCTATAAATTTCACATTTCCGGGTCCCAGAGTTTATTCCAGAACGGCATATTCCTTGGCTTCTGCTTCTTCATCCGTCTCTGAATCAATCGGTTCACCGCCTTAGCCACAATCTTCAACCATGCCTCGCCGTAGCTCCGGTAATATCTTCTCTCATCTAATCTTGCTAATTTTTGTTCTTAGATCTATACTATGTTGTCACGCCTCCGATGATTTCTAGGTTATATGTATTTATATGTTAAACAAATGTAATCTGCTGTTTGATTGGTAATATTTGAGAGTTTTATGCCTCCATGATATTTGGTGTTAAGATTTCAAAGGTTATTACAATGAAAGAATTATTTGCCCAGGCAATCCAATCCCATGAGTTAGATGTAATTGCCATCGATAAAGATTATGTATGCAATAAAATTGAAGATCAGATGGGATAATTGATTCCCGCTGGTGTATTTGGTATTAGGTTGTCCAGAAATTTTTTGGAGACTGCATGTCAAGGGAAACTAAGATTATTAAATCAAAAAAAAAAGCTTATGCGAATCATAGTATTCTTTGTTCCCTAAGTTTAGTATCCTTGGAATTTTGAAAAAATCGTCATATTGAATGCAGAGTTAGGGTTTCAGGGAAAGATATTTCACCTCTCTGGTTATTCTATTTGTATCTATAAAGAAAGAATAACAATGTGAATTATTCATTTTACCTCTGCAGGAAGATCAGCTCGTTCAGCTCCCCGTTCAGCTCCCCGT
This sequence comes from Chamaecrista fasciculata, assembly GCA_003254925.1. Lineage (NCBI taxonomy): Eukaryota > Viridiplantae > Streptophyta > Magnoliopsida > Fabales > Fabaceae > Chamaecrista > Chamaecrista fasciculata. Next base: position 126,850 of record QANZ01046495.1, read on the forward strand.
CCTCAGCCAGGTACATCTGAATAGGATGCAAGAAATAGATTAGTTTTCCTTAATGTTTTAACTTGAAAACTATTGATGGCTTTGTGATGCAAATCTTTGTCTTGCAATGTATAGAGTATAGACTATTCAGTGGTATTTAAACTGCGTCTCTGACTAAATCTGTTGATGTCTTCTTGCAGTTCACCATGCTCCTCCTCCAGCCCCTGCTCAGAGTGGCGGCGGATCTATGCTTGGTGGCATTGGTTCAACCATAGCTCAGGGTATGTCAAAGAAGATGACCATTGACAAATTTCTGTATGGAACTTATGAAAGTATATATAAATTGTTTGTGCTATTTTCAACTATGTAGGAATGGCTTTTGGAACTGGAAGTGCTATGGCACACAGGGCTGTAGACGCTGTAATGGGCCCTCGCACCATTCAGCATGAACAAGTTGTGTCTGAGGCTGCTGCTGCCGCCCCTTCACCCAACAGTTATGGTGGCGATGCATGCAATGTTCACTCAAAAGCCTTTCAGGATGTATGTGGCTTTTAACTAGTTCTTACTTTCTTTAAAATTTCCTGCTTTCACCTAGTTCCAACTCCTAGTTATAGCTTTCTTCTACTTTTCGTTCTAACTAAATCTGCACAGTATTGCAACAGTAAAATAAGTTGCACTAACGCTGAAACATGCTGTACGCTCCCCATTTTTGACACTATCAATCACAACAGTGTAGTTCACATTGTAGGGTTAAGTTGAGGAATGAGAAGTATCTTTCCTAATTTGATATTACTTATCAGTTATCACCACTTACACAATTTTGCTGGTTAGTTTTTCTTTTGGAGAATTGAAAAGGTGTTAAATTTGTTTCAACCCTCAGTAGGACCATTATATCATTGCCCTGCCCTAGTAAAGAAATTTTTCTGGTTTTGCATCTGTGTCATGGCAAGTAATCTAAGGCTCCGGAGTTAGGTCTACATTAATCAATAATGATTTTCTGGAATATAATTGGACTTTTATGATTATTTGGCTGATTGCAAATGTTGCTTTTAGTCCCAATAGTTGTCATTTCATTTCTGCTGAACGAGCCTAGGTACTTATTACCTACTTGTAGAGAATTTCTGTTTCCTTATAGTATTATAGTAGTCTTTAGAATCTAGATATAACTTTAACTGTAGAGTTGTTTTATTAAGCCGCTATCCACAAATTATTATTCCATCCTGATATGCTTGTTATTTTTCTTGCAGTGCCTAAACGGCTATGGCAATGACATTAGCAAGTGCCAGTTTTACATGGATATGCTTGCAGAGTGCAGAAGGAACTCTGGCGCTTCTCTAAGTGCATGAAAAATGATTCCTCATTTGCTTTGCTTAGCAATGTTATAACAGTTGAAGTTTGCATTTCTGTCTAGTCTATGTGATTGTTACAATAACTCCATATGTGGTTAAGGATTTGATTTTAGCAAGTCTTATTGGATGATACTTAAAATAATGCATCAAGTATCATTATCAGTATCAATCTACTCGGATTTCTTATATATTAGACTACGGACATCAAAAATTTCTGGAATAATTCCTCTGAACCTTTCGATGATTATATCTTAGGAAAAAGGAAGAAAACTTGAATTCGTTATTGATTTATGACATGGCTTTTTTATTTCGTTTTATTACTTCCCCGTTGTTACTTTTTTCCCTTATGCCTAGAACTTCATTCCTGTAACATCTTCTCTGTAGATAAAGGTTGAAACTTGAAAGTAACAATCTTCACTAAAACTCTTACCCTCAACCAGTAGCCGACCCATACAGCCATACTGAACTGAATAGTTGAATTTTATTACGTGGAAGCTGTTTCCTCGACAAGGTTATTGAGTATGATTACCAATACTAAATCTTCAATGAAGGGTGGTGGTCAGTCACAATTTGAGAACCCAATTATCAGAGTAAAAAATATTTCCACCTGTGTTCAGGAAACAGTTTAGGTTCGACGTAAGCCGATTCTCATATGCTAATATGTACTCTCTTCAGACTTGAAAGCCTCTGATTAATTAGCGCAAGTGTTAGAAACTTAGAATTAATTAGTTATCTTTTTGCCTAGCTTAGGAGTCAATCCCTCTGATTGATTCATGTTGAGGCTACAATTTGCTACTTTTGGTTTCTGCTTAAGTTATGGATTTCTCTTCGTGCTAATAATCATGAATAAGCTACAAATAACATCTTGATTCAATGATATGTAAATATTGTATCAATGTATATATATACATTCCCAAATCCAAACTCATGCGGATTTAAAATTATCTCTATCTACAATCTTACACAGTTGAATTCTCATATTGTCTGGAAAGATTTCAAGACAAATTCTTTTTTATTAATATAAAATTTATCTAAAACAATTTCTTTTCATTTAAAATCATAAAAATCATCTATTAACAGCCCTATTCTTTCTACTTAATTTTTAACAAAATTAATTGTATAACAATGTTAAGGGATGATGCAACAACACCTTTAGTTGATGGTGTGGCACTGTTAATATATTCATCAAATTTGTTGAAAAAATGGGCAAAGAAACTAAAAATGATAATGGATCAATATTTAAAGGATCAATCTGAGAATTAACATTTAATAAGGACTAAAGTGGTATACTACAACAAAATTTTAATCCTAATTTTTTTTAAGCTGTTCAAATCCTAGAACAAGGTGTGAAAATCTTACAAATATTCGATTACGCCAGCCGATCAATAGATCGGAATTTGGTGGATCTAGTAAGCCCAAATAACACTCTTCAAGTTCACCTAATGAGCTTCTCTTCTAAGAAAATATCACTCTACTACTGTCTCTGTGCGTGTACAAAAAGTAGTGTCTCTGTGCCCTCCAAAGATTTTTGGGTCCTATTGCTCAAACGAACTTAGCCTATGGCCCAATAAAATTTTCATTTAAAAATATTCAAAACTTTCGTTGATTGAAAAAGATGTACTTGCCAACAAAAAAAAGAAAAAGATGTGGAAAAATCTTCATAGATTTTCTGACTGTGGAAATTGGAAAAGGCCTTCATTATAATATATGGAAATTAATAGTGAAATTGTGGAATTTGGAAAAGGCCTTCATTATAATATGACCAAAATGGATTACAACGCTGTCGACACATTTCCAAAGTTCATCTTGCTAGTTGTGGAAGTTGCCAAGTTAGTATAGATTAAATGAATCATTTCAAGAAATTAAAAATGACAGATGAAAGAAAGAAATTTTGCTGGTCTATGTATTAATATTTATTTGTGCTTTATTGCACAGAAATAATTTATTCTTAGGTTCCTGTTTTCCAGTAATGAATAGAAACATTATAGAATATCACAATTTGAAGAGAGAAGTGAAGTTTTATAATAATTAGTAAATCAAGCGCTTTCACAGTTTCACTCTTAGCTAGTCTCCTACCTTATGTTCCTCAATATAATTTAAAAAAAAAACTTTTAAATAATGGTTAGCCTTTCTTTCTCTTCTATAAAAAATTGAAATATGTTTTTGATAATTATATATTATTACCGTAATCTATTTCCACTAAAAAAGAATAATTCATTTGTTATCAAATTCATAATATATTAATAAAAATATTAACTTGATTTGAATTAATTTAACTCACAAAAAGTACAAGTATCTTAATATCTAAACATCATGAAAAGCTAGAATATCGGTTAAGAAAAACTTGAATATGTATATTACGTATATCTTTGGAACAAAATTTTTAATAGGGTACCGGTCATACACTCTCACCACGTGTGTTCTTTTATATCCTATTATTGTGCGTGTGTATATATATATGTATGTATATATAACATTGTGGTTTTCAACTTCATCATTATATATCAATCTGGCCAAAAGAAAAAACTTCATCATTATCAAGATAATGAGAGTTATGACATATGTATGTAATTCTCATACTTCTTATCATACAATATATATATATATATATATATATGCGTGTTTGTGTGTATAATGTGAAAATGATCTATTGCCTTTAATTGTTGCTCCCATTTTTTTCTCATTGCTTCTTTTGGTGACTTTACGTAGGTTGTCATTTAGGGGAAAAAGTTTTGAATTGTATACTGTATATAAAGCAAAATCTCAACTTTAAAACATAAACTCATATCTCTTTAGTTGAAATATTAGTAATTAATTAAGTTAATTTGATTGTTTTATAATCATGTACGTGATAAATAGAACTATGTAAGTTTAGCTCTAAAGATTTAAAGATTTGGCTTTTAAACCTGATATGACATTCTTTAATAGCTAGCCTAATCGAATTGATAAAAATAAAAATTTTTGAGTGATTTTTTGTTAAAAATGATTTTTTTTTCTCATAAAATAGATAGTAAGTACATTTTCAAAACTATCAAAGGATCTTATTTTATCATGTGGGCCACTAGATCGATGTGGAAGTTTATAAATAATTAGGAGATAATGTAAAGTGTTATATATTTCAGAATTTATGCATCACCAGTAACTAGTTACGTTTACAATTAACTCAGAATAAAATATAATTTCTCCACATAAATAACAACAATAATTTGGAAATTACTAATTATTTATCTATTATTTACATATTAATTGACGTGATGTTTTTAAGAAAGAATAAATCTTAACTATTACTAAATCTGATTGGCAAACCAACAAACAAATCATACAAAAACAAAATAAAGACAAGAAAGAGAGCAATTATAAACCTAGCTACATACATGCATTATCATATGTATAAGGACAACATATCTTTTTTTTTTTCCTTTTCAATAAAGTATATATATGATAGAGGCATAGAGCCATACCATGCTCTCAATCAAACCAAAAAAAAAAATTGATTGAGCCTTACCAGAGACATTAGCTAAGAAAATAAGTTAGTGCTTATTGACCAGACTTTTCTTTTTGGCAAAGATAAGGTATTAATTCATCCATCTCATTTTCCTTTTTCTCTTCTTGCTAGTCTTATTGGCCTACACTACACAAATAGATAATATTAAATGCTCATCAAAATGTCAATATTAATAGCATGCTTCACAACACAAGAGCATTTTATTGAGTGCACGATTTAGTGGAAACCACCCACCTCCATATATTCAAAGAACCTGTACGTAATTTCCGTCTCTGTTCATCCTTCCAAACTTACCAATTATTCCAAACAATATGCCCAAAAGAGACTTACGATGACCTCACACTTCTTCTTCTTTGCTATTATTTTTCTCTGTTGCGTTGTGATTTGGAAGTGCATATATGTTTCGTTTCACTTAGTGCTTCAGTTTTAAATTATTGTTCTCGCTTTTTGGAATCTCCCATATGTTTTACAAGGTCATTGGCCCTCTTCTTTCAATCATATCTTGTGTGTTCGATCTCTCGGTGCTTCTTAAAGCATTCAAAAGAAAAATATATTAAATTATGACCACTTTGAGACACATTATTTCTTATTGCTTCCGAGACTAGTTGGAAAGTCATGTATGTGTAGTACTCACCATCTAGGTCTCTTGGTATCTTAAATTATCAGAGTTTATATTATTTTCTGTTTAACTTTGTTATTATATTATTTTCTGTTTAACTTTGTTATTCTATATGTCTACTTCGTTCTATACTATATTATATGTTATATATGAATTTGAAACGTTGTGATAACCATTCTCTCAAAATCATATATAATCTAATTTATACAATTTAAATAAACACCGTAAATAATAATCAAAAGTATTCAAAGATACATATACATGCATGTAACCAATGTTGTGAGAATCGAAGTGTTCAAATATCTAGACAAGTATTCGGTTCACAGCCTAATCGATTAAACTGGTTGAACTATCGATCGAATTGGATGATGTAATACATAATAATTATTAATTATTTTTTATATATAAAATATAAACACTATATACACACATAATTAATATTAATAATTCAACATTTCTTTTTGTTAAACTAAAATAGAATACATTATAAGAAGAATACAAAGACATAAAATAAAGGTAACAAAATACATATATAGATAGGTTTTTAAATGTAATAAATTTTATGCAAATCATACAAAACTTTTTATAAAATAAAATGAATTGAGTAAGCTTTAGATCTAATTTCATTAATTCTTAATTTAAAAATTAAAACTTAAAGAAAAACATTGGTGGGCAATTGAAACGTAAATTCAATGGTTCTGATTAGTTAAATCAAATTCAACTACTAGTTGGATTTTTATGATCATCAAACTAACTCACTTTAGTGTTTGATTCGTGGTTGGACTGTGCAGTCTGATGCAAATAACATTGCATGTAACATCTCAATTTTCCCATATTATCTTCTATTATTTCTTCTATATTCCATAACTTCCACAATGCTGTTTAAAGTTATCTATCATCCTGTCCCCACATATAATATAGGGTTTTGCAACAAAACTTCCTATAACCTTAGCAATCTCCTCTCTATTTCTTTCTCTCTCTTCTATCATTCAAAATGAAAAAGAAAAAAGTGTCATTTCCTCCATCCATAAGTCATCCAACCGTGTAGAATAGGAATGGCTATAACAATGTTGTTTTTATTAGTATTTCCATATAATATATTCTATCATTCTCCATATATACTTGATGTGATTTTAAAATTTAAAATATGATTTACATGCTTGTTAGAATATACAAAGCCCTTTAAGTTATTATATATTGGTTTTGAGATTTTTTTTATGATTAATCTCCCAATCTATATACTAAAATAATATTTCACATAAAATATATGAACAAGTAATTAAATTGAAAGTATAGTGTGAGGAGAAATTAAGTAATTCTTAAAACTTTTTGTTACATTATTTTAAGACAAAATAAAAAAATTATGATAAAAAAAATGTTAAACAATTTCTCATATTTTATCTTTTCTTATTTTAGTAAATAATAAAAATAACTTTATTTTTTAATTTCATATTTCAAAATAATATTTACATGCCTAAAGACATGCAAGGCTGCAAGCTATAGTTTATCTATACTATTATATATGTTTAAATAATTTTTGTATAATCGACCATAAATAATTTTTTTGTGTGAAAAACGGGTTCAAAAAAGAGCCAGGCACAAACAATTTATTTAAATATAAATAAAATGTAATTAACCCCACTTTTTATTAATTATATCCACAATTTATAATATATTTTTCTGATCCTTTCTCTCCAACTCTTTTCTCTATGTCACAAATTCTCTCCTAATTCATTTTAAATTTTAAATTTAAAACATCCCCCCACTTCAGGCTAAGATTATAGAATAATTATGATTTTAAATAATAAGATTTTAGAAGTTAACAAGAAATTAGAAAAAAGAATAGTGAGTAATTTCCATTTTCATAATCAATTTTCATTTGCAAGCTTGCATTGTAGTTATAGCAAGGATTTGAAAATGTTACATCTAAAATTTATAAATTTACCAACAAGTGTTTGGTGTAGTGGTTGGTGAGCTACACCCTAGGTGAGAGGACCCAGGTTCGATCCCTAGAGTCGAAATTGTTGGGAGGGCACTACCATTTCGTCTCTGTAGCCCGAATGGGATTACTCTTCGCTTAGACCGTAAAACGGATAGACGGGGAAACCCATAAATACCAAAAAATATATTTATAAATTTTAAATAGTAATTTGTAAATAATTTTAAATTATCTTAAACTTTTCCAATATTTAACGAACACGCAAACTCTATAGTATTATATATATTTGTTCGGCACCCATTTTATTATACAATTTATAGTTTTATTTTCTACATGACGTGTTTCTTATTACTTTTAAGTCTTTAATTACATGGGTCCAAGACATAAAATCTAATGCTTAGAATATATGTATTCTCCTGAATGCTATAAAGCAACTTGTGGGGTATGTCAAAAAGAATTTACTATTCTCGAGCATTTGGGGTTTATAATAATAAAAACAAATACTGACATATATATATATATATACACAGTTATATATACACACATATATACGTTCCAAATAAATTATTTTTATTTAATAATATGTGTCGTCCTCTAAAACTTTTTTTCCCATCTTTATACATGTTATAATGTTACGCAATATTTAAGTGTGCGGTCTGCTTTACTTTTGTATGGCCGCTTCTACTTTATTTTTATTTTCTCCTTTTATCTTCGTTGTTTCTTTTTCCCATTAATTATTGTATTCTCAAAAGTTGAACCAGTTTCACAAGCATAGAATACTTGCATAATCATAATGATCCAAGCATTATATGTATAGAAAAACACTTTTAATTTTCTCTGATCATCATCTAATAACCAATGCACCATTAATTGAAGCTTTAGTTAAATCATGCAAGACAAGACATGCATGCCATGCCTTGACCCAAAAAGTTTAATTTGGGCATCAAATTTATTAATTAATCAATCAATTTGAAGGTTTCAAATCTATATATACTCTTGTACTAATATATATATATATATATAGTATAATATGTATGTATCTCCAAATAGAGTATGTCATATTTTGACCAAAAAAAAAACGAGTATGTTATATATATATATGAGGTCTATATATGTACAGCTTCTAAATTAGTAGGTGAATAAAAATAATAGGATGGTTTTGCATGAGAACTACGCGCTCTATGAAAACGGTTTAATGATTGATTAATAAAAAGGTTTTGATGATGGTTATGAAAACTTAGATTTAGATTTAGATCATTTATGTATCTAGCGTTTGAAGCGTGATTATAGTATTATAATAGTGATGATAGGTGAACCCACTGCTAACGCTAAGATCTGACGAGAATAAATAAATATTATATATCTTCATCTCGATCTCTGTTCCATTTTAAATTTAAAACCAATTTTATAAATTTGAGACACAATAATCCCCAAACAGATTTCGGAAAATAATCCACAGAAAAATTATTACTAATTGCCCGAAATGAGAAAAAAAATATCCCCTTAGTAATTACTGTTGTGCTCAAATAATATATATATATATATATACTTCAAGTAACTATAAATTTGTAAAGTTGACCATTTTCTAAAATAATGATATAGCAAAGGAAAAAACTGCGGGCTATCTCTCTTTTTTTTTCTTTTTTCTGTACAGGCTAAACCATCAAAGCATCACCTATAAAATATAAATTTTATTTAGCTCAACTTGATTTTTACGTTATTTCTTACTTCCTCCGTTATATATAACTGATGTTTAAGGTAAATGCATACAGATTAAGAAAATGATTAATCTACTTAAAATAAAAAAAAA
>QANZ01046495.1:146747-169334 GCA_003254925.1 Chamaecrista fasciculata
ATTAGGCACATACTAAAGAAAAGCTAATATAATAGTATTGTATTATCGATCGATCCAACATAATAGCTATTGTATTATCGATCCAACAACATACAGCTAACACATTAGTGATAAAAAATAAAAGCCATACTTCCAGATTCTGCTCATTCATGTTAGCTGTATGGTAATTAATGTAAGCCCCTCAAGAAGGATATGTATATAAATGTAACGAAATTTATGACCCAAAAAATTATATGTATTGAAAAAAAATTGATGCATGTGATTTAATCGCTAATTAAATGTTGTTGGGACTAATTAAATGGGTTGCCAACAAGTTTTTCCCCCTTAATCTTTTAATTAAAGCTGACATGATCACGGGCCCGTCCAACTCAATCAACCCAATTTGAAAAAAAATAGTCTGAAAATAAAAGCACATTTCAAGGCAAGGTCGGGCTTAGGCTTTTTTCTCAGCCCGACCCGTATTAATATACATATATCATACATATATATATATATATTTTGTATAATATACCTTAATATATATATTCTTTTTGGTGAAGTACCTTAATATATATTTTTATAAATATATAACTTTACAGAAGCAAACCACATTTAATTGCAATTTTCAATTTCAAATTTTTAAATCAATCATTCCTCTAATCTTGTCTCCAATCCGTTCCAATTACTATTCAATTTTCAATATAATATATATTTTAATAAATATATAATTTTTAAAAATAGGTACTTCACATTAAATTCTGAAATACACACAATAATATTTCAAAAATGATAACTTTGACTTTTAAGAACTTACAAGCACATTGAATGAGATAAAGTTTAATGTACAATTTGTTAAAAAAAAAAGAGCCCGAAATTAAGCTCGACCCATATTCATTCAAATGGGCAGAGCCTGGCCTCGAAATAAAATGGGCTCGGGCATTTTTCTCAGTTCGGTCCGTATTAATATGTGTATGTATATTGTATAATATATACCTTAATATATATTTTTAAAAATATATAACTTTAGAAAACCGAACCACATTTAGTTCAAATTTTCAATTTTCAAACAAGTTATGTTATTCTTATTCCACGGTCAATTCCAATTTTCAAATTTTGTGGTGGTTTCGAGTCCCACATCGGTGGGAAGTGAGTGTGTGTGAGTACTTGAGTAGGTTATATGGGAATAAGGATTAACACCCGCATTATATGTGTTTGTCCATTCTTGTCTCTGGCAAAAAAAAAATCCCAATTTCCAAATCAATCATTCCTCTAATCTTCTCTCCAATCCCTTCTAATCACCATTCATTTTCCAATATAATATATATTTTAATAAATATATAATTTTTAAAAATGGGTGCTTCACATTAAATTCTGGAACACACACAACAATATTTCAAACATGATAGTTTTGACTTTTAAGAACTTATAAGCATATTGAAAAAGTCATAAAATTAAGTCCTACCCATATTCATTAAAAATAGGTCGAGCCGGCCCTCGAAATAAAACAAGTTAAGGCCTATGTTTTGTTTGTTATTATCTCCTAAAGCTCAACTTGTATTTTAGCGAACGCGGCCCGCGATCAGGTCTATGTCTAATAAACAAAATTTTCTTAAACTTTAATATTATATTTGACAATAATATTTAATTTTTTTAATACAAAGATAATATAATTAATGTTTAAACCCAAAAATAGGCTTTGTCTATAATTTAATTTGACAATTAAATGATTAACTAAAAAAAACTACTTTTATTTAAACACGTCAATTCTCTATATCTTAATTAGTTGGACATCATATGCATTTTTGTTATACAATTTTTTTTTTAAAAAAAGAGGTAGCCTAAAGATTAAAGAATTTTTGCAGGCCAAAAAAAAGATATTAAAGAATTTTCTTCATGGTTGGATCTGGCCCACCGTAGTCCGTTCAAAATGGGCTGTTGTTAGATGCCTGAAATGAGTTGTAATCATAATGGGCCGAGTTCTTGCCTTCTATATTGAAAGAAAAGAATATATTAATTGCCATGTTAATTGTAATTGATGAACAAAACATATCGATCAGCTACTGATTATTTTTTGGATAAAGCTTTGAAACAATTATTTAAACTGGAAAAATATACTTAATTAGTATGTATATATATACTAAACACAATGCATGCATTTTGCATGATTAAATTAATTAGTAGTTGCAAACTTGCAATAATATTGAAAAATAATACATGGTGGATTAACATTTTTTTTAAGCTGTATATATGTTTATTATTGCGGAAATCTCAATTGCCATTCTAAATTCTAATATTCTTTTGAAACTAAGAATCAATCAATAATTTATGATAAGATAAAGCTTTAATTATAGGCTTGTTTGGTAAGCTCATAGTGACCATCACTTGGTGTTGCCCGCTGCTACTGAGAAAGCAATGGTCATATATAGTTGCGCAAGCTGACAAGCTGTTAATTAAAAATATGATAAAGTAGTTAAAAGAATAATATTGTAAAAAAAAAAAAAGAAAGGGTTCAAATGAATACTGGCCTGTTTGATTTTGTTTTTCAAAACAGTTTTTTGGTTTTGAAAACAAAAAATAATGCGTATTTTTTTTAAATAGAAAACTGTTATGAAAAACCAAAAGCAAACACGCCAATCTTTCATGAACTTTTTTTTTTTGATGAAAATATGGAATTCATTAAAGAAACAGAGTCTTACAAGCAATATCACATAACAGAAAAATAAAGCCTACCAACAGCTAGGGGTACAAAAAAAAACAAGTTAAGACAAAGATTTTATCCCACACCCACTCTCCGTGGGGTAGGGATACCAAAAAGGTCTCCAAGGAAAGCTTGGGACAAAAACGTAGGGACAGTGTGGAAGAACACATCAACACCATCCTCCAAAAGAGCTTATTGCCTGAAAGAATGTCGGCACAAATGTTCCCTTTTCTGTGCACATGAGATATCCTGAAAGATTCAAAAGAAGCGAGGCATGACCTGCACATGAACTTTAGTTACTGGAGACTGGAGAGTATATTAAATGACCTCTGGAGGTAGATCAGAATTATGATAAGAAATTCAGAATTGAATGGTAGTTAAAACTCACAAGATCGTACTAATAGCAGGAATTGAATGGTAGTTAGGGAGTAGTAAATTAGTTAGCATATTCTCTTTTTATTTCAATGAATCCTTTTTCTACGAAAAAGTTAGTAGAAAATAGTAATAGCATTAAATAATATGACCATAAATTCTCATCCAACATACATACCAACCTGATTTGTTAGGAGTAAAGCAGTACGTTGTTTCCCCTTTTCATCGTGTTCATATATATGTAAATAACCACTCCTCAGTTTTCATTTCTCAACTCCCTTTCTAGTTTATACAATCTAATAGATATATAGGCTATGGCGGATGTGGATGCATGTAAGAGACACGTGGCGGTGTTCGCATTCCCCTACGGCAGCCACGCGCGTGCTCTCCTAAGCCTAACGGAAAAGCTTGCACGCGCCGCCCCACACGTGAGGTTCTCCTTCTTCACCACCGGCAAAAGCATGGAGTCCCTCTTCTTGGCTTCCGATGATAATATTAATAATAAGTCTTCCAACATAAAGCCGTACGTTGTGTGGGACGGAATCTCCGACGCCGGCGATGACAACGGGGTGGCGCGTGGGCATATTTTGGAGAGAGTGAACTGTTTCCTCCGTGCTGGACCCCACAACCTAACGGAGGGACTGAGCAGACTTCCGGCCAATGAGAGGGTGACGTGTGTCATTTCTGATGTGTTTATGACGTCTGCTCTTGAGGTGGCTCAACACCTAGGGGTGCCTTGGATTCCTCTTTGGATTTCTCATACTTGTTCTCTCGCTGCTCATTTCCACACTCATTCCATACGTCTCAACTATTCTCATCATCTTAATCCTAATCATAGCTTGCCTTTCATTCCTGGATTCTCCCATATGCGATTCCAGGATTTACCCCAAGATCTACTTGTGCGTATCTCTATCACTTATAACCCTATTTTTTTTAATCACAAGTTTCATTTATATTTTTTTTATATAATTATTTATTCAGAAATGTAGCTTTAACATTATCTTCGCCATGATTCATCATACATGTTTATCCAAAAATATTATTGGCTAAATTAGAAATTTGGTCTCATATCTTTTGCTCAATTTTCAATTTGGTCACATATTCTTTTTGTTGCACTTTTGATCTCATATCTTTGGGTCTCAGGTCATAATTTGATCTCATATTTTTTTTTGTTGCATATTTGGTCTTATATTTTTGGATTAATTGCAGAATTGGTTTTATATATCTTTGGGTCTTATAAGTGGTCACATATCTTTACAAAACGATCAACTAATGGTTTATAATTTTGAAAAGATATAGGACTAATTATGCAACTTGACTAAAAGATATGGATCCAAAAATGGTATGAGACCGAAATTGGGACTTTTTTTAAAACTATAAGACCAAAACTGCAACAAAAAAATATATAGGACCAAATTTGAAACTGAGTAAAAGACATGACACCAAATTTGCACTTTGGCCAATATTATATAAAAAAGTTTTACATAAGTTAACCCAACAATAAAAATAATAAAGACCCAACTCGATTATTGCAGATTCCCAAAGATAAAGAAGAAGAAGAAGAAGAATCAGAGTTCTCGAAGATGCTAGCTTCAATGGGAGAAGTGCTTCCACAAGCAAAAGCAGTGGTGATCAACTTGTACGAGGAGTTAGACCCACCTTCCCTAGTTCAACATCTCCGATCCAAGGTGGAGTCTCTCATATACGTAGGTTTTCCATCACGCTCACTTCCACAGTCACATACCGACACCACGGGAAGCTTATCATGGTTAGACAAACAACCTCCTCTCTCTGTGGCTTATATAGCCTTAGGAAGCATAGCCACGCCACATCCTCATGAGCTAGTAGTCATAGCCGAGGCACTAGAAGAAACCGGGGTTCCATTCTTATGGTCACTCAAAGACCAACTTAGGGCTTGTTTGCCACATGGGTTTCTAGAGAGATCAAGCATGAAGGGCAAGATTGTGCCTTGGGCTCCACAAACCCTAGTTCTGGATCATGCTTCTGTGGGAGTGTTTGTGACACATGGGGGGTCAAACTCGATTAATGAGAGTGTGTCAAGTGGAGTGCCTATGATTTGCAGGCCATATTTTGGAGATCAAACTATGAATGCAAGAATGGTGGAGGCTGTTTGGGAGATTGGCGTGAAGATTGAAGACGGTGTGTTCACGAAGGAAGGGTTGACGAGAAGCAACAAGGGAAGGTGATGAGAGAAAAGGCTCAAGCTTTGAAGAAGATTGTACTTGAGGCTGCAGGGCCCAAAGGGAAAGTCACACAACAGTTTTCAACTTTGGTTCAATTAGTCTCTTGATTTTTTTTTAATAAAATTAAATCAAGCATTAAGTTTTAGGGTACATTTCGTAGGGTGTGATTTAAAAATGTAGTTAATATAGAGGAGCGCAGCTAGCTAGGATCTGTACGTTTTTATTCTGTTTAATAAGTCCAAATATATATGTACTCTTATTATATAATTATCTAGTTGGTATATGATGGGTGGGCGGGTAATGGTTATTGTAATCCTTAGGCCAAAATTTCAAATTGGTCCCTTATTCATGGAGTATATTTTAAATTAGTTTCTTATTTTTATTTGTTTCAAATTGGCCTTATATGTTTCTATAATTTCTCAAATTGGTCATAAATTAAAAATATTGAATATGGTCATATTTTTTATTTCAAGTTTGAATGCAATAAATCTATGAGTTACGAGTTTCTTTTGATGAGTACTCTAATTTGAAACTGTCAACAAACTAGGTTAAATTGTGTTATAAAAGTTGGTCATATCTCTCTTCTCTCTGAATGTGACAAGCTCGAAACTATGTGCTAACTCTTAATTAAAAAGTTTTTTCTCTGTCTAGTTGAGATTGTTAACAAATGATGTCAAATAGCATCTCTAAAGTAAGTTTGAAACCAATTTAAAAAATTATGAAAAACATGTAGGACCAATATGAAATATGAGATACCAATTTGAAGTCTACACCATATATAAAGGATCAATTTGAGATTTTGGCCTAATAATTAATGATGTGTTATGCAATTGGCCTAATAATTAAAAAGTTATATAGATATTAGATATAGTAGGGTCCTTTCGCTACCTCCTTCATAAGCAACCATGCATTTTGTGAAACCCATTCTAAACGTCTTCAATATCTGGCCCATGATGGTGCACATTCATGTGCATGTTGTTGGTGCTTTCTCCACTTTACCCTTCCCTACATGTAATATATTATAGGCTAGAGTGTACTTTTGGTCTCATAACTTTGACAAAGGTTTCAATTTGGTCCCATAACTTTGGCAAAGATCTCAATTTGGTCTCATAACTTTTTTGTTGCAATCTTGGTCCCATAACTTTTGAAAACGTCTCACCGTTGGTCCCAATACTGATTTCCATCAATTATCTGCCCCTAAAGATGATCTGACATACTGAGTTGGATGATGACGTAGAAAATATGGGTGAAGTTATAGGATGGATGGAAATCATCTTGGGATCAACTGTGAGACGTTTTTAGAAGTTATAGGACCAAAATTGCAACCAAAAAAGTTATGGGACCAAATTGAGACCTTTTGCCAAAGTTATGGGACCAAAATTTCAACAAAAAAAGTTATGGGACCAAATTGAGACCTTTGTCAAAGTTATGGACCAAAAGTGCACTTTAGCCTATATTATAACACTGTGCTTCTTCTAGTCTTCATTGAGTTCATTCTTCAGCGTACAAAAAGTTTAGTTATCCAACCAATGAGAATAATGGCCCAACAAGCTTCAACCAACACATTCATACATATATAGAATTAAAATCAAGAGACGAGTAATTGAACCAAAGTTGCAAATTGTTGCGCTGCTTTCCTTTTGGGCCCAGCTGTCTGAAGCACAAGCTTCTTGAAAGCTTGGGCCTTCTCTCTCATCACCTTCCCTACTTGTGGCTCCAGAACAAGCTTCAAGCTTCTGATCAACCCTTCCTTAGTGAACAGTGAACACTATTTATTAAGACCAGACATCATAATAAATGAAACACACATCTATTATTATTGGATAGAGACTCCGGCCAACCCATGAGCTCATTAAATGATCGCAGTAGGAGGAGATAGAATTATGTTTTCTAATGAATTGGATTCTCCGGTTGTTTTATAGCTTGTTTAAAAATTGTTGATTACTTATTGAGTTAATCCAATTTGTATCTTCACACATATTAAGAAGTATTTAATATATCTTAAAAATTAATAAAATAAAATTACTTACATTAAATGATCTATTTATTTTTTAAAGACTATAGTATCTTTATCTAATTTATTTTAAATTTACATGCTTAATAAAATACCATTAAATAATTATATTTTATTTATATTACAAACATAATTTATATTAATATATATGTTCCATACTTAATAGAAACAACTACTGTAAAACTTTTTATTTAATTTAATGTTATATTTTCAATTATAAAAGTTTTGCATTCAAAACTATCAATGTATTAAAAACAATTTTAAACAATATATCTTCCCTTTGGGCCGTGAGGTGCCACGTATGAGACAGACGAAAGAAGTGATTGTATGCGTATGATCTTGACAACAGTGTTTTGTTCTTACCAAAAAAGAAAGAGAACAGTGTTTTGCCACGTGGAAAATTGATGGAGTCAAGGTGGGCCTGGGCTTTACGTGTCATTTTGATTGTCCTTACCGTCAATCTAATATCATGGTTCCAGGAGTTGCCACATCACACCATTCATTTTGTCTTTGTTTTTTCGTCAGTTTTATACTCGAAACGCATTCATGGGAAAGGAAATAGAGAGGATCCTAATCCTTTGTTTCACTGTTTGCACTTTGCAATTTGTTGAGAGAGGGGACGTGGGAAACACGATGCCCTTATAATGCATTCATTGTCGAAGTCATTAATTAGGATCCTCTCTTTCCGTCAATGCATTCATTATAAGAAAATTTCAACAGGCATAGACGAAACAGGGGTCCCTTTTTTGTGGTCACTTAAGGACAGCATGATCCTCTCTTTCCGTCAATACATCAGTAAAACATACAATTCGATATCCATAGAGAAAGAAAGGCAAGAAAAGAAAATTTCAACAGGCGCATTGGGTATGAATGATCGACAAAGTCTGAGTCTTCAACACAGGCACGAGACATCATTACCATTTACGAGCAGAGCAATCATCAGCAAGTATATGCATTGAGATGATACATGACATTTAGCTCCGAAATCTTTTATTAATTTCGCCAAGAACCAATGCAAGATGAATTATACATATATAAATGTGGAGTAATTAAGAAAGTACTAAATCAACCAAAGAATTGAACTCTTGATCAATCTTCCCTTTGGGCTCAGCAGCCTCCAGCACAACCTTCTTCAAATCTCGAGCCTTGTCCCTCACGACCTTCCCTTCTTTCTGCCCCAAAACAAGCCTCAAGCTTTTAACAAACGCATCCTTCGTAAACACCCCACCCTCAATTTTGACCCCAATCTCCCAAACACCCTCCAAAATCCTAGCATTCACAATCTGGTCCCCAAAATAAGGCCTACATATCATAGGCACCCCACTCGCCACACTCTCACAAATCGAATTATTCCCACCATGCGTCACAAACACCCCCACCGAACCATGCCCCAAAACCATCGTCTGTGGGGCCCACACCACAATCCTCCCCTTCTTCCTCTCCCCAAATCCACGTGGCAAACTAGCCCTTAGTCCGTCCTTAAGTGACCACAAAAAAGGGACCCCTGTTTCGTCGAGTGCCTCCGCTATGGCTACGAGCTCGTGCTGAGGTGGCATGACCACGGTTCCTAGGCTTATGTAAGCCACCGAGTGAGGTGGTTGTGTGTCGAGCCATGATAACGTTCCGGTGGGGTCGGTGTGAGACGGAGGCAGAGGAGGGAGTGGAAGTGAGAGAGAGAGAAAGCCAGCATAAATGACATTGTTGAGTTTGGATTGGAGATCTTGGACTAAGGAAGGTGGCTCTAATTGCGGGAACGAGTTTATTACTACTGATTTTGCTTCTGGAAGCACTTGTCCCATTGACATTAGCATTCTTAGAAACTCTGATTGCGAATCTGTTTCCTCCTGTTTCTGTAAGAAAATAGAATCTGTTTAGTTTCCTCGTGTACGTTTCATAATCAATTTAAATTAATAACATAATAAAATGTGAAGGATCAAATTAAAAAGTATTATTTTTGGTACCCTCTATTATGGACCAATTTTACTTTGTACCGTTAATATTTTGGTACCTTGTAACTTATTCTCTTAAAAGTGATATTTTGTACTAAAATGAAATCGATACATAAATCAAGATAGCAAAGTATAATTTATCCTTAAAAAATCTATATATTTGACATTAAAAAATGAGAGTTTAGAAGAGGGGGTGTAGAAACGGTGGAAAAGTGTAAAAACGTACAATATTGTTGGGTAAATCTTGGATTCGCAAATCGGACAAGCCAGGGACAAAACTCAAGGATTTATAATTCTGCGTTTTGATACAATTGTGTCGTATCAAGTGAGCGTGGAAGTAAGTAGAGAGAGAGGTAGCGTTAGAAGTCCACACAGCAATCCAAGGCACACCGAGGCGTTGAGCCAATACAAGAGAAGAAGTGACGTAAGCATCGGCGATGACACACGTCACTTTACGGTTGGTTATGGAGAGCGCGTGTTGCAAGTTGAGAGGACCAGCATGGAGGAAGAGGTCGAGTCTTTGGATGGAGTAGTGAGGGGAGTGACGGAGAGGGTGGTCGTCGGGGATGCCATCCGAAACGACGTCGTAGCACTGGACGTTGTGTGGGATGTCAGAGAGGGAGGGAATGGTGTTGGGGGTGGTGAAGAAGGAGAACCACGCGCTAGGGGAGGCGCGTGCGATTTTAACGACGAGGTTGAGAAGCGGGACGGCGTGGGTGCCGTAGGGGAAGGCGAAGGCTACGACGTGGTGGTGGTGGTTTGCGGTGGCAGAGGCTTCTTGGGCGAGTGTGGGTGCCATAGTTTGTCAATGCTGAGAGAAGAGAGTGATAAAGATTGAAAAGACTTCGCTTTATGTAAGAAGTAAGAACTAAGGAGTTTAGGCAGGGTGTAAAATAGAGAAATCATAAATAATATGGACGTGTCCACTCCAATACCATATGTAAATGGACCCACATATGTCCCCTCTCCCTTTCTCTCCCTTTCATTTAATCTCAACCCTTAAACTCATCTAATGGATCACATCAAGGCCACGTCTCCATTGCATTTAAATGCACCATTTCTTTTTTAATTTTTGACACGAAAAGCAGCAGCAACCCTTTGACAAGTTGCAACAATATTTTAGGTTAAAATATTATTTTGGTCCTCAAACTATAGGTAAGTTTCATTTTGATTTCAAAATTACTTTTTATTCTATTTTGATCTTCAAGTTTTTATATTTGTTCCATTTTAAGAGGAGTTCAATCTTTCAGTTTTAACTTTTTACTTTATATTTTGGCAAAAGTATCATTCTAATCCCCAAAATTTACATTAACTGTCAACTTCATTCTTAATCTCTTTTTTGTGGTCAATTTCATCCCCAATGATTCACATTTTAGTAAATTTTATCCTTTGACCAACTTCTTTTAATAAATTAACATCAAACTTCATCATATTTTTCAATCACGGTTAAGATTTGAATTTCTTTTTCTAACAATTTTGTATTACATGTCATTAGTCATATAGATTATGTCATTAATATTTGGTTCAAGTAAGAACAAAGAATAAAATTGACCAAAATTTAAAATATTAGAGACGAAATTGATGACAAAAAAGGATTAAGGACAAAATTGATAATTAATGTAAAATATGAGGACCAAAAGGTGCTTTTGCCTTATATCTGTAAACTTGTCTAGTTCTTAAAAGAGTCAAAAACAGGGGAATTCATCATTCACCTTGCACGCTAAAATTTTCAATTTTGTGAGTGAGGCTTACAAATAGAATGGCTAGTTCAAACAAAGAAACAATCAAACTTCAAACAGAGTAAGATGGTTGTGGTTCATGACTTCATCATGTTTTCCACGGCGGTCTCCTCGTGGTTGGGTCAACGAAGTTAGAAAGAGAGATTGGATGGGCATTATCATATAGTTCATGGTGATGAATGATTGCTTGTTCAGATACAAGTTCATGGCGAAATGGATGTTATTCTTCGACGTCGATGAGTATATTTATGTGCCTCCCAAGAGTACTATCAAATTTGCGCTCGATTCTCTCTCGGTAATTATATTGTTAGTCTTTGCTTTTACGCAGTTAATTCTTTATTCTGGAGAATAATTTCATTGCAGCACATAACATGAGATAAGTTGTAAGTGCAGAAATTGTATTTATTCAAGAATAATACAATACTAAGAGATGGCTAAGTTACATTTACATGGCCTCCATTCACGAAATCACGAGAGGACACTGCACTAAAACATACAAGGCAACGAAAGCTTAACAGATGAAACGCACTATTTTACTCATGTTTCAGTATAAGGGAAACGTGGCCTTTTTGTGGCCCACTAGATGTGTTAGACAGTGCAGATTAAATGAAAGGGAGAGAAAGGCAAAGAAAGCTAAAGGGAGATGATCCGTTCCCGGGAAATACACTATGAGGACCGGATCCACTGCAGTATGCAATGTCCACCGTTAGATATATCTTCAGCTTCTCAGATGTCGACACGTCACGGGGGAAAAATTAATGAAACGGTGCGCAGCACTTAAGTGTTATTGTTCATCTTGCTGGAGTCGACTACCATGCTGCCGTTTCCGCTCCGGTCGACTCTCCGGCGCTGGAATTGTTGTTTTCCTGATCACAGCGAGCCCTACGCTCTAGAAATAGGGTTGGTTATTTAGGGTTTTGGAGCATGGATATGTAAACGAATTCGATGAGTTCACCATTCGTTCTGTTCGTTATCTTCTCTTTCTCGTCATACTTAGCGGCCGAGAATGACTGGACTCAGCCGGTGAATTCGTTCCTCGTCGAAGTTGTGAGAGATCAGACAATACAAAAATTGGTTTCCTAATTGCCAAGATTGAAATTCCACACATTCTCTTTCACCAGTAAGTTTTTGGCAAAAATACTTTTTGATCCCTAAACTTTACATCAAATTTCAATTTCATCTCTAATCTTTTTTTGCATTCAATTTCATCCTCAATTTTTCACATTTTTGTCAATTTTATCCTTTGTTCTTATTTTTTTTATAGGACTTTGCTCTTACTTTAGCCAAATATAACGACAGAATCTACATGGTTAATTAACATGTAATGTAAAATTGATATAAAACGAAATGTAAATCTTAACTCAGACTGAAAACATGATGAAGTATATTATTAATTTATTGAAATAAGTTATTAATTTATGTAAAATTGATCAAAATGTAAAACATTGGGAACAAAATTGATTGCAGAAAAAGAATGGGGATGAAATTGATAGCTACAGTAAAGTTTAGAGATTAAAATGGTGTTGTTGCCTAAATATTTTTTAAAAGAAAAAGAAGTGAGTTATGCAGAAGTTGGACCAGGCCTCTTTTCTGTGCTTATATTTGGTAATAGCCCATAATGTTTGGCCCAATTCCATCCAATTTTATTGAGGTGATTTTTGGTCAAAACGCGTCTTGTTTTTAAAATTTAGGTAAATCATGTTTTTGAAGTTACAAATATATTCAGTTATTTCAAAAAATAAATTTGTCTAAATAATATTTTACATTGTGTTCGTTTTGACGGATTGTGTATGTGGCTATGGTTATTAAGTGAAATTTATTAAAAAAATTTATGTGGTGTTTTCTAATAAAAACATAATTATATTAACCATCATGTTATTAACTGCTTTATTTTTTTTGGCCAACATGTTATTAACTGCTTAAAAATTTTTCATAGGTCATAATTATTCTATTACAAAAATAACAGCGCTCGCGTACAAAGTTGATTAACACAGTACAGAAGAATCTTATACAATTCCATCACAATTAATTGAAAGACATCCAAATTGAAGTTGTATGAATTGATCTCACTGCAATCACGAAGAATCGCCGTTCAAATTGTGTGTCAATGCAGTTGTACCGATCTGTTGCCAAACCATTAATAAAATAATAAGAAAGGATGAATAACAAAAGTACAAACCTCACTTGAATGCCATCTATCTATCTCTATATATATAAATAATATGTTGCTAGCTAGTTTGATTGGTTTTTCTGGTACTATAATTACTTGGTTAAGAGGCTGAGGTATATGGAGATCACGTTCATTATTGTGGGTGGTGGCGCGTGAAAGCTGAGGGCTACTTTTTGCTTCAACTAGTATGACACCGCACGGGTGTTTTCCTGTGAATCTATATAATTGGGAATCCTCAGAATGTAACTTGTAATAGATTGACAATTTCTACAAAATCAACAATAGCTTCAATTGCACAATAACACTGTGAAGAAGTTTTATAGTAGTCTCATTCTATTAATTATAAAAATTGTGAATTTTGTCAAACTAACTCAAGGGAATACAGATTACAGGTTACATATATATATAACATTACAGTTACAGGGCTTCTACCAAAATATTATACTAAGGCAAGTCTTTTGAAATGGCAAGTCTTTTTCTTGCCTAATACAATGCAACTACACATTCTTGTTGTCTATGCCTAATAAAATCCCACTTTAGCACATATTTATGGTCATATAAAATGGTAATTTGCAGTGCCTAAGTGACCCTGCAGAAATTTATACAGAATTTAATATAATTGTATGTACCATTACAGTCCCTAAAAAGAAACAGTTAAACAAATATATTCCACTATTTCTCTTTTCTTTTTAATCCACTTGCTGATTAAGATTCAATATATAATTGACCAAAATTCCATAAACTGAAACACTACAGAATATATCCAACCCAAACAATGAAAATGACAAAATAAACACAATCAGCATTCTGATATAATTTCATTGCCTTCTTACTCTCTCATAGTCCTGCATCACATTGCTACACAAAGAAAAATTGAGCTATATGTGAAATACTGAAATTTAACAGAAGTTAAGAGCATAATTTGTTAACAGCAATGTCAGTTCACCAAGATTAAAAATGACAATCAAACTCCAGTGAAGACTATTAGCAAGATACATCAACTTGACATGATTGGGAGCCAAAACAAAAAGATATGATCATTTGCAAAATCTATACTAACAAAAGACTTAAAAGCCTGACATAAGGATCAAAATCATTCATCCCAAACCAAAATACAGAGAGAGAAAAAAGTAATCTGTGGTTTAGATTCCTTAAGAGAGATTAAAACCAAAATACACATTGGATGACACATCCTTCTTTAGCTAAAAGAAAGTTCAGTCTTAAAGTAAAGAGGTTAGGACCATGGTTGAAATATTTACTGCAAGTCAAACTATGTGAAATAATTAAAAAGCAAAGAGATCGAAATAAAGTAAAGAGATCTAAAATTACCTTGCAAGATGCAGGGTTGAGTTGTATAAGCCTCTTTATGACACGAAATGCAATGCTTGCAAATGTCAACAAAATTAAAACCTGGAGCATAAAATAATAAAAGAGATCATCACATATTCAAACATTACAAACTATCCATTAAACATGTCTAGAAAGTTGGAGCTAAAGTCTAAATAGTCATCAATGTTCTTTAATTTAAAATAACACATATATATACAACATGAAGCCAGAAGCAGGGAAACAATGCCTAAACAAATAGGGAAAAAGAGGCACATCTCACCTTGGCTATATCAGTTAAAAAGAATAAATATAATTAGAACTATGATCCACATGTAGGTATTTACTATATGCGAAGAGAATCTCAATTAACTTTAATAATATATCAACTCCAATTTGATAAACATGAACATTAAGGAAGACAGTCAATTTCAACTCATGCCTCATGTAAATTTCAGTAAATTTTAGACTACGAAGTAAATTGCAGAATATAATTAGGAAGAGCCTTTTCCTTGGCACTTTGACCAAGAGTGATAGAAATGGCAATAGTATTGAATCTGGGGAAATTAGAAACACAAAAGGACTAAAACTTCAGTTTTCTAGGAACCCATAGAAGAAAACGGAACCCAACCAAACTGATAATAGCAAATTCTGATTCACTTTTCTGTAGAATATAAGCATCATTATATAATCTAAAATATGATAATAGCAGACTGACTATTAATATCATTACAGTACGCAATAGTATAATTACAGCACAAAGTATATTTTCAAAATATTTACCAAGATCAAACTCTTGCCAAGGGTTTTAAGGTGAAATGATCCAACTTTATCCATCTTTATAATTGCCTAAAAGATCAGCAAGGCAAAACATATGTAAAATGCATAAGCCAAATTTTATTGAGAAGGTTAGTATGCAATATGAAATATATCTTTAGATACCTCAAGGAAGAAGAAGACAGACACATACATTCCGTGAAGCAAATAGGGAGGCAACTCCAATAGAAACAAATACAACACTAATGACAAAGAATGTTGAAATGACCTGAATAAAAAAGGTTCAAAATCAAATACGGTTCAACATATTCAGAAACATGCGTTGATTGGTCAGAACTCACCGATTTATCTATCCATCTTTAAAATTAGATTCCCATGTAAGGCATCCATTGCCTCATCAAGTTTCCTTAGCTAAAATTCAACACAATTCAATAAATGCAAGCAAAAATGGTATTACCACAAACTCTAGCTTGAAATCCATAAAATTAAATACATGGTTTNCATTGATAATTTGTGTTATGTTGTAAATATATAATTTATATATAATATGTGGATGACCACATTTATGAGCCTTTTGCCCTTCTTAGCTTGTAACATCTCTACAACTTCATCATGACTTCATCAATTTAGTCCTTTTGTAATATCTCCATGAAAGCTTATTAGTGTGTTTGAAGGTGCATTATGGTACCCTTAATAGCTTGTAACCTACCCATCTTCCATTATGTCAAGAGTCCTATATAAAGGGGCTTCCTTCTATTGAATTGTAAGGGTGAATGAACATAATAATATGATATGAAGATGAGCTCTGGAAGAGCTACATCAATGGAGCATATAGGATAGTTCTTGAAGAACTAAGCCTTTTTTAGGACTAATTTGTGTATCTATTTTGTCTCTTTAATTTCGCTTCTTCACATTTTCTATTTGGTTTACAACACGTTATCAGCATGAGTCTCTACCGAATTAGAGCAAGGTAATTTTAACATTTCTTCTCATCTTGGATTGAAGGTAAGAAAGTCATATTCTTACTTTTGAATTATTTATATTTAAACATAATCTATTTTATATTTGATTTTATTCTTGTCACCTTGAAAAGGTGAAAGTTATATAAGAAATGACCCGAAGCCATATCATTTTTTATTTGATTATCATGAAATTGATAATTTTATCAATTGATGGATATGTGATGAAAAAACAATGTCACATTTTTATAGATCTATAAAATGTAAAGACCTAACTATTGAAATTAGCTGATTATAGCCTAGAAGGCTATGGGTCAATATATATATTGATAAATTATTGATAGATGCTGTTGAAGATTTTTTTATGGCTTGAAACCATGTTATTTGTAAGTGCATATAATTAAAAATTATTGCACATATTGGTAATTTGTCAAAAGTAAAAGTTTGGCTAATAATAGCCTTGAAGGCTAATAGGTTATATGAGTTTATCATATAATCGGCTATTTTATCATTTCAATTGAAATATTGTTTAATGTTGGCCCCGAAGGCTAATAGTTAGTCCATTTTTAGGAATTATGAGTGCCAACTATGTAACAATTGAAAATGATGAGAATTTTCCTTAATAGTCTTGAAGACTAATGTTAATATATGTATTTTTATATTGATATGAGATAGAAATGAAATTGACAATGTGAATTGATTTTTTGAAATTTTTGACACCACATATCTCCAGTAGAGATGATGATGATGATGATATGGCAAATGTTTTTGTGGTTGTCATTGATGAACATGAAGTTCAAGGATCATAAATTTGCATGTAAATATATATATTTACAAGACTAGTCATTTTGATGAATAAGTATTGGTAGAAAAGCCAAAAAGTTCAAAATACAAGCGTAATATACATCTTGTAGAAAATGATTTTCTCAAAAAGAAGAAAATAGAAAAGTTTCATTATTGTGCTCTATAAGAGACAATAGATTTATAAGATAAAAAAATTTTATATTTCATGAAAGTTATAATCCTAGCAGTGGTTTCGGTACCGAGAACTTTCATTGAGTTTAAGAAGAATAAGAGAAATACTTTAAGAGATATTGACAATTTGAGAATTGTTAAATGAGAGTGATTAAAATCACATTTTATGAATTGTCGACATTGGATAATTGGCCAAAAATTAAATATAGTGAGATAATCCCCCTAAGTGAATATTAAACTTTGAAGTTCAGACACCAGAAGATGTTAAAATTTGGATTAGTAGTCGAGACACTAAAAGATGTCAAAATTTGGACCAGCAATCCTGACAGTATTAGAAGATGTTAAACTTTGGACTAGCAATCTAGACACCAGAAGTTGTCAAATATTTTACTAGAAGTCAAGACACTAGAAGTTATCAAACTTTTAGACCAGTAGTCTTACCACCCCGAAGAGATTAAAATCTATAAAGTATAAATGAGTTTTTATAGAAAAGATAAATAAATTTGTTAAATGTAATGCACTAAGGTTTCTCACATGAAATGTGAATGAGGGGAAGATGAATTTATTTTCTACGGATCCAATCAGTTAGATTTTGTATGAGTCTTTGGAAGACTTGGGTATATACCAGATTGAAAATCATACGTTAACGTTATTATAAAATGATATAATCATATGAAAGAAATCCTTGAAGGATTCGAAATGCTTGGAGCATACAATCTATATATGCAATATTAACATTTTGATATAAAATGTTTAATATATGCATTACTGAATAAATTTTAAATCATGAAAGAGTACATTATTTGCAAGTACTTTGACTTCCCCTCAAAGTTGCACTTCATCTTCAAAATGTGTTGTGCTTCATCTTCAAGATGTATGAGCTGGTTCTTCCTTGCCTTTCAAAGATATTGAATTATGTATACTGATTACACTTATGCATGATATACTCCATAAATCTCCATTGCACATAAAATCATTAATACCGAATATAAAATTAATTTCATATTTCACATGACTAATCAATAAAAGTCTTTTTAAACATAATATAAATTAAACACATTTATAATCCACTTTTTTGAGTATAGCATATGTATATAAAAATACAACATTTTTAACGTAACAAAAAAAAATAGTATTCACAATAGACTTGATTACGACCTCAAATTAAAGTCCGCCCCAGATAAAAAATAAATGCAAGTCCAAAGACAAAAACTTAAAAGTGGTTCGTTTGTTTTAAAAGAAACCGAATAAATATGGGCCAGATAAGATTGTTTTGAAGCCCAGCCCGTTATTTATTTTTCTATATATAATATATAATATATTATTATGTATTATAAATTATAATACATCAAACAATCTAAAAATTATTTCTTTTAATTATTAATATTTATATTTTATTTATTTATTATTTTTATTTTGATATTTGTGGTTATGATATTTATAAATCTTATAATGAGATTTTTATATTTATTAAATGATTTAAAATTTTATATTTTATTATGTTAAATTGTTAGTTTAAATTAAGTAAAAAAAATAAATTAAAAAATAAAATAAAAATAGAACTAATTAGAAATGGAACTATTTTGTAATTTGTACACCATATGCTGGTCTCCGAATTAGGTAAATTATAAATAAACTCGTTATTATTAGATCACATTAAAATGTTATTTAAGTACATAACTAAGCATATGAATTATTTGCATGCTAAAATTGGTTAAATATTCATAATTTAACTTTGAAACAGACAATTATGAAATCAAGTTAGCCATACAAATCACAGATAGTAGGGGTGTGCAAAAATAGGTGAACCCGATTAATTTGACCGTAAATGTCAGATTCGGTCGGTTCGGATTCAATCATTCGGTTTAATTCGGTTTCTATTTTCTTAAAAAAGTCGGTCTGGTCAGATTATCGAATTAACTCGCTCGAATATAACAGAAGAAGTAGGAAAATTTGCCTTGTTTTGATCCCTCTCGTTCTCATCTCCCTCTCATTCTCGTCTCCTACCCTCATCTCTTTCCAAAAGAAAAAGTTTCAAACTCTAAAACTACAATATTCATCTCTTAAATTTCACTCTCACTCTCACATCACACAGATTGAAGTAAAAAAAAGGGAAAATTTGTGTATTGAAGAGTGAAA
Organism: Chamaecrista fasciculata; assembly: GCA_003254925.1. Classification (NCBI taxonomy): domain Eukaryota; kingdom Viridiplantae; phylum Streptophyta; class Magnoliopsida; order Fabales; family Fabaceae; genus Chamaecrista; species Chamaecrista fasciculata. The sequence goes on from QANZ01046495.1 coordinate 166,049, forward strand.
ATTACAGATCTACAATAACAGTTTACTCCTTCACCTCGCAGTCGATCTCGCATCAAAAGCCATATCAGAGCAAGATGTCGTGATTCGATGGCCAAGATGGTGGTTGCTGCAGTTTTCCGTCAATATTCAGAGCTCCGCGGTTGTCGCTATGGAAGACTCAAAGTCGAAGGTTGAGGAGGAAGAAGATGCAGGAAGAGGTTTGAGTTAATGGAATGATAATTAATATTAATATATAATAAATGTAAATATATAAAGTTTCCTTTATTATTTTCAAAGAGGCATTGTGATCCTGATCCGTGAAGCATTGTGTGATGCATGAGGGAGGGGCATCGTCATTCGTGAGAGCCTGAGAGGGATTTAGGTGTATGACTTTTTTTTTTTTAATTTTTTTATAATAAAAAATATATTTTTTTAAATATGTTCAATCCGCTTGAACCCGACCGTGACCCGAACCTATCGGGTTGTATAGGTTGACGGGCAGATTTGGGTTGCAAAAATCCAACCCGCTACTTATTATATCAACCCGCTCACCCACCCGAACCCGCCCAATGCACACCTCTAACAAATAGGATTGAAATTCTCTTATCGATGTGAGAATCTTATTTGGTAAATAATATATATGTTTTTCAGATAATTTTTAAAGAGGACGAGAGGCATTCTCGAGTGAGACATCAACGAGTGTTTATTCTCACACCTAAACTTTTTTAACAAAAAACAAAAAAAATTCACATAAATGACTTTAGCACAAAACTAAACCCTAGTCAATTATTGACAAAAGTATTTTTAAAGTATGAGATCATTTTTAATAGTATCCCAAAAGTTTTTTTAAGTCAATTGTACTAGTATCCCCAATATTTCATATTTGAGTGAATTTTACTCTAAATATTTTATATTTGAGTTAATTATACCCCCAATTTGGGGTATAATATAATTAACACAAAATAGAAAATATTACAAGTATAATTGATCCAAGAAACTTTGAGTGTATAACTAAAAGTGACCACATACTTTAAGAGTACCCAAAGTACTTACTTGATGAGGCAAATTATAATTAATTTAAAATATTAATGCTAGTGCATCCACAGTTCATGCCAAAAGAAAAGAACCCTACGTGCATATATATATATATATACACTAGGGGCTTTGCGTGCCCTAACGGGCACGCAAATATGTATGTAAAATAAATAAGGGACTAAATTGTTAACTTAGTAAAGAAAGAGAGACCAAATAGTAAATTCTCTCTTATTTTTAATTTCATAGACTATAATTTTAAAAATGGACGACCAGAAAGGGGTGGAGCCATATAATATTAGATATATATATATATATATATATATACCTGGCAGGTTCAATTCTAGTTCATATAAAATCAAGAGAGTACTAATTCAACCAATGTTTCAACCGTTCATGACAAATTATTTTAATGTTTGTAGTTATGATATATGTTTATAAATCTCATAATGTGATTTTTAAATTTATTCAATGGTTTAAAATTTTACATTTTATTTTGTTGAATTTTTTGTTTAAATTAAGTAAAAAAAATAAAAATTAAAAAGGACCTATGTTGTAATTTGTACACCATATGTGGTCTCCGGAACTCTTATATGCACGTCCAACACCAGAAGTTGGATAGTAGCATTGTCCCAAAAATAGTATTATAAATAAACTCGTTATTATTATATATATCTGATATCATATTAAAATGTTATTTAAGTACATATATAACTAAGCATATGAATTATCTTCCAATGTATCATTTTTTTTTGCCAGAAACACTTGTTCATTAAAACCAAACAAGAAACATACCAAATACCAATAACAAGAGCCAAAAACAACAAAAAAAATACAAACCCACCCAGACCTAAACCAGAAAACAAAAGAGCACTCAAGCAACACCCACTTTAGCCAAACAAAAGAGCACGGAAAATATGAAATGAACATTCAAGCTAGACATACAATTCACATAAATGACTTTAGCACAAAACTAAACCTTAATTAATTATTTGACGAGACAAATCATAATTAATTTAAAATATAAATACTTGAGCGCATTTTATCGTCCATGCCAAAAGAAAAGAACTCTACGTGCATGCCTGAGCAGGATTCATCAGTTCTAGCTTATATATAGAGAGAGAGAATCAAGAGAGTACTAATTCAACCAATGTTTCGAGTTGTTGTGTCACTTTCCCATTGGGCCCTGCAGCCTCAAGTACAATCTTCTTCAAAGCTTGAGCCTTCTCTCTCATCACCTTCCCTTCTTCTTGCTCCAGAATGAGCTTCAAGCTTCTCATCAACCCTTCCTTCGTGAACACTCCATCTTCTATCTTCACCCCAATCTCCCATACAACCTCCACCATTCTTGCATTTATCATATGGTCTCCAAAATATGGCCTGAAAATCATAGGCACCCCACTTGATGACACACTCTCACTAATAGAATTATTCCCCCCATGTGTCACAAACACTCCTACCGAACCATGACCCAAAACCATGGTTTGTGGAGCCCAAGGCACAATCTTGCCATGCATGCTTGATCTCTCTAGAAACCCATGTGGCAAACAAGCCCTAAGTTGGTCTTTGAGTGACCATAAGAATGGAACCTTGGTTTCGTCTAGTGCCTCAGCTATGGCTACTAGCTCATGAGGAGGTGGCGTGACGACAGTTCCAAGGCTTATATAAGCCACAGAGAGAGGAGGTTGTTTGTCTAACCATGATAAGCATCCGGTGATGTCGGAGTGTGATGGTGGAAGTGGATGAAGTGGAAGCGAGAGTGATAGAAAACCAGCGTAAATGAAAGACTGAAGCTTGGATCGGAGATGTTGAACTAGCGAAGGAGGGTCTAGCTCCTCGTAGAAGTTGACCACCACTGCTTTTGCTTGTGGAAGCACTTCTCCCATTGAAGCTAGGGCTTTAAGAATGATTGATTCTTCATCTGTTTCTTGGTGCGTCTGTAAATGATCGATATATATGTTAGAGATATAAGGAAATTAAATATATAAGAGAGACAAAAAGTAAGCTTTGATCAGGCGTGTTTGAACATTTTCTTTAACTGCTAATTAATTGTCTATACTAATATTATTAAAATCTGACCGGAGAGTGACCAGGACAGACTTTTGGGTCACAGGTTGATTGGTTCAATCGGTTGGACTGACGGTCAAACCGGATAATGTCATAAATATATAAATAAAATAAATATTAATTATTTCAAATATAAATATTCCATAATTGATAAAATATAACTATAAATTTTGCATAACTGTAAGATATACTTGTGAATTCATAATTT